>JAHBCN010026757.1:0-10511 GCA_019359885.1 Listronotus oregonensis | reverse complement strand
TTATAACCGTTTGTGTTATCGCCGTACCACAAAAAATAACAGTAAAATGAATGAACCGATATTAGTATTCGAAAAATTTAAAACAGGCTTTAATATTGTCTCGTCAGTAACAGCTCACATTTAAGCATTTAATAAAATAAATTATTCGAACCCGATAAACTCTTTATTATTAACACACGTTTTTTCTTCTAACTCGATTCTCCACCGATATCAAGTTTCTTGGTACGTTTGGGTAGCAAATTCTATGTCATTTGCAATAATGTGTCACATTAAGGGGGTTGCCATTTGACATATTAAATGGGGTTAGCTGAACGTAAGGAAGTGGTTAATAAAACTTTATCATATATAAAATTAGACTTTCCCCTGTATATCTAAACCGAGAAAGATATTTAGGGTTATTCGTTTTGAATTATAAGCACTGTATGTTTTTTATTAAAATGTCACTTTACCTAACCTAAATTGATTTATCCAGACCCCGACCCGAACAAATTGGTTTAAAGTGACTTAGTTCAAACAAAAACCCAAGCTTTAAAGCGCCTACAGTAAGTCTGCAAATATGGTTTACAAAAGAATAAATGAACCAAGAAGTAAAAATTCGAAAAAATGTTACACTTAATAAAGGCTTTTGCATGTTTGGAAAATACCATTCGCAAAAAAAAAAATAGTTTTTTTGTCTTGAGTGGGCAAAAAATATAAAAATGTTATTTTGCTTAAGAGTAAAGAGAGCTTTTTTTCAAGATAGTAAACAAAGGCACCTTTAATAAAATCTGTTGCATAAATAATACAAAAGGTTCGCGATATCAAAAATTTAATTTTCTCTGCACGAAGCATAAAAAGCAAAAGAGTTATTCCATTTTAAGTGGGCCAAGGTTAGTTGCTTGAAAATTTTGAATAAATAATAATAAATAAATAATTTAAAAAACCCAACTGTTCAATTTTAATGATTTTTTTCAGAAAAATCAACTTTTTTCAAAAACCCTGAATTTTGACTTTAAATAACTCTGAGTATGCTGGAGATAACTTCTAAAGGTTACACAAATTGCAGTTCCTATGTTTATGTTTCTGGAAAATTAAAATAAAAAGTGGCCATGAAATATACTGAGAAAAAAGCTACAATTCCTTAAAAGTGAAAAAGAATCAATTCAAAGCAATATTTTCTGGCACACTAAAATTGCTGCTAAAGCTTTTATATTGCGCTTTTGTACCTAATTTAATGTATTATTATCTCTCATGTTGTTGAAAAAAATTGTATAACAATTCATCTGCTGATTTTATGTTATGTCAGCCTTGGGACAGTGTTTGAGCATGGAACTGTGTTGTGAATATATGCCTGATGTTTTCTTAATTTTGAGGGTGATGATACACCCAAAATGACGAAAGCAGCATCCAGCATTTTAATATTTTTATGTGGGTCATTATATTGTTCTCGGTCTTCACATTCTATTAATTTTTTTGCTCATATAAAATGACATTAAAACTGTAAATACATTAAGATTTTTCAGAAACCTAATTTAAATTTGGATTTACATTATGAGTGGGGGCTTTTCCTAAAGTTATTTCCACCATCAAAATTTAAAAAAAAAAATAGGCATATTTTAACAAAATTGTTTCATGTTTAGATATGGTCCCAAGGCTTACATAATATATAAACAATAGATAAATTACTCAAAATTCGTTTTAACAAAATACGACAAATAATTTTATAGTTATAAATGTTTTTGTAAACCCTTACATTCGCAAAATTAGGAGTCTGTATGAAAACTAACAGGACCGACATTATTAAATTTCTTTACCTAAAAAATCTTCCAAAGATATAGGAGAAACAACCTGAATAGTTTCACCACTGGTGTCAAGCAACCAACTAATTTTTTTTGGACCATTTTGAATGGACTGACCCAAAACTGTTGTGACCTACCAACTTATCAATGTCTTTAACTTAGTTAATGTAAAAAAATATAATGAAAATTTTAAAAACTTTACAATTAATTATATATATTTTTTATGGCTCTTTAAGGTATCTAAACGAATTTGTAATTTCTTTTTGGATATAAAATGGATAGCCTGGGTAATTCTGTGTTTTAGCACTTCAGCATTATTGGTAAATATAAAAAGTTTGTTTTCAATTACTTCAAAGAGACAAATCGATCATGGCTAGGCTTCTTGGGGGCCACAAAATTGGGTTATTTTCTAACCGACTTAAAAAAAAAAGAATTTGTCAATAATCTAGTATATCTAAATATGATAATATACTAAAGCTTTTAAACAAATATACACAATTTTATAAGCGTATGTATGTTTTTATGTTTCTTTGTATGTTTGTTCACGCATTTCTCCAAAACTGTTGTTGAAGTTGTCAATTTTTTTTCGGAATTTCTCAGTTTGCTTAGACGGGACAGAATCGGGAGGATCGAAAACCACTTACCCCAAATTTTTAGAAAAATCAGAGAAAAAAATTACTCTTCATCTGGTCTGTTGATTTTTAAAAAACTAAGTATGCATTATATATAAAATTTTTACTTCCTTTTTAATAACTTTATACAGTTTTCATAACAAAAAGTAAAAGAAACCCATATCCAAAACCAAATTTTTGGAATTTTATTTAACAAAAATCAGTGAAGCTCAAACCCAAGATCGCCAAATTTTGATTTTATGAAGAAAATAAAATTTTACATATGTAACAAATATCAAAATTTTAAAATTTTTGAAATTATATGAGATGGAAATTGTTTATTTAAAGCAGTAAGTCTTTTTATATAAAACACAAGAAAAACATGCTGAAGTTCGAAGCAAGACCTCAAGATTTATTTTAAATGAATGGGAAAAAACTTAAAAACTATATTTTGGATGAGAATTTATTAAAAGATGAGTATTACAAGAAAATTAATGCTCCAGGTACTTATGGAACGGCTCTAGAATGTTTTGCCTTATCTAAAATTTACTAAGTTAATTTTAATGTATTTACATTTGTTAAAAACCTACCCCTAAGCCAGATTTTAAGCAAAAAAGCTATGGTTTTATCGGATTGTTTGAAGAAACATACATCAACTATTAATCTTCTTTTTCGCGGAAACCCTAATAACGGACATTATGATCTCATTCAAAAATATAATTTAGATAATGATGAACAAAAAACATCTTGTTCGATATGTCAAAAATCGTTCAAGAATATTAATGGCCTTAAACTTCATAATGTAAAAATGCATCTAAAAACCAACGTAAAGAAGAAATTGGAGAATTCAAAATCTAAAAATAATAAGTCTGATGTAATAAATGTAACGTTCGAAAAATTCAATGAAGTATCCACCAATCAAATTGCAAATAAAACCCCCGGAAAATTGATTAATTAAAATCCAAGTTTAAATGGTGAATTTTTAATCAAAGCTTTCGCTCAATTAAAATCATCAACTCCCATTGTAAAAATCATTCTAAAAGGAGCCATACCATCAATTTCTGATGAACTTTAATTTCTTCTTGAAAAATGTGTATCAAAAAATTACTTTCATTCTTGGATTTCATTATTTCTTTTCCCATACGCTGTTTTAGCAATACCTGTCTACTCAAAAAATGAAAATCTTTTTAACAACATTGAAAAAAAAAATTTAACATCCTGGTTGAAAAATAAGTTTTTTAAAAAATGATCTTCTTGAATTATATATAAAAATATCAGTAACATCTAAAAAACCATCAAAGAAGAAAGAATAGCAACAAGTTTAATCAGAATAAGTACCTTTCAAAGAAAATCAAAGCCAAAATTGCAGATGGAGAAATCAGAAATAAAAAGACCTTTGAAAAACTGAAAAAGAAACATCCAGTATCCGAACAAGATAATGATGTCGATTATTCCTTTAAAAAATTGATTTTAATTTTAATTTAGCTGAAAACGAAATTAAAAGTGCTATTTCTTTATTTCGTCCTAGGTCTTCTGGTGGTATAGATTCATTAAGACCAAGACATCTTAAGGACTTGGTAAGTGACGAGCATGGTAACATTTTTTTAAATTACTGTGTCAATTAAGTCTTTTATAATCATTTATTTCAAGGGTTTAGTTCAAAAGATATTTGTAATTTTTTATGGAGCAAACCTATGTGCTTTTAATAAAAGATGGAGTTTTTCGACCAATAGCAGTAGGAATATGTTCCGACTTTGCTTCTAAAGTAATATGCTCTGTATTTATGAAAAGATAGGAAACCTTTTTCGCCCATATCAACTTGGCTTTGGAATAAAATGCGAAGCAGAAGCAGCAATACATGCAATACGTCGTTTTCTTCTTTATCCTCACGAATCAGATAAAGTTATTTTAAAAATAGAGAAATTTTATAGACTCACATATTTCCTATTATTTACTAAAATATTCCTTTGCCATACCGAAGGGCGGTCAGCGCCCTTTTTGCTGGTTTCGAATACGGTAAGACTTGGAAATTTTGGGTTTAACTGTGCCATTGCTAACCTTGCCTCCTGCTCCTTAAAATATTGCTTATTTCCATTACTGTCACGCGAGGGTAGCGCAGCAAGACCCCTAACCTTTTGTTTGTGGCGTTGACGCTGGTAGTACAGGGTTCTGCTCCGCACCCGCGTGGCAGAATGGGAAAGCCAGGACGTTACTATATTGGCAGCGGCAGCGGATCGGGAATGCCGCGGCGCCGAATTTAGTAAGGTACTTTTCACCCTATCGGCAGCGACGGCTGAATGGAAATGTCGTGGCGCCGAATTTGGATTTTTTTTTCCGTCGGCAGAAGCGACTTCCTGCGGGAGTCGCGACGCCGAAATCGGTGGGTCGTGAGTACCTAGGGTGTTCATCTCTTCGGGCTTTCTTTTTTAGCCATGTGCTTTAATTTTAATCTCATTACATTAAGTAACTTATTACATACTTGTTCGAAGTTACCTTTTGACATCTTCTAATCCTTTTACTAATTATCAAACTAAACTTTGGGTACGTTACAATTTACAATTTTTAATCACAGACATTGTTAAGATGTTCACCTTGTTTGAAATCTTCAGAATTACTTTGTAATTTTGATAATGTATTACAAAGTTTGGTTCAAGACATAACAAATTGTGATATTAAATTAAATTCTTGGTTACAAAGCACTCTTCCAGTAAAATTTGGAGGTCTTGGAATAAGAGATACATTCACCCTGTCTATTTTTGCCTTTTTTGGGTTTAATCAATGACGTGTCAGGTTTACTTTCCAAAATTTCACCTTACTATATTCTTACGACAGTAAATAATGATTTCAGCAATTGTTTTGTAAGATGGTTTTCTGTTTGCAATCTTCAAAATCAACTACAAAAATTACCAAAAAAACAGAAAGATTTTGACTTTTTGATTTGCCAAGCTCGTCACAAATATATTACAAACATGTGCCAGGCAAGTGAAGATAAGCACGTCTACTTGCTCTTCAGGCCCCTGAAAGTAATGCTTGGATTAACGCACTTCCATTTTCGTCTTTGGGAAATTTGTTAGATAACAAAACATTCCATATTTTCATCGCTCTCAGGCTTTATCTGCCTGTGTGTGGAGAGCACACCTGCGTTTGCGGCGAAAATGCTGATATTTATGGCCTACGTGGGTTAAGCTGCAAAAAAAGCACATAGGGCGTTCTTCTAGACACAGTCAGATAAATGACATTATCAAGAGAGCTCTGATTTTAGCTGAAAATCCTTCTGTGTTAGAGCCTCTTAAGGTTTGCAAAAGCGATGGAAAACGGGTAGATGGAATGACCTTAATTTCCTGAAAATATAGAAAACAATTACTTTGGGACGCTACTTGCAGCCATACACTTGCAAAATCCTATCTGGACAAAACTTCTAATTTTGTAGGTACGGCTGCTCGTATTGCCGAGAATAAAAACATCTAAAATATAAAGAGCTTGAAGAACGCTTAATTTTCATTCCTTTTGCTGTTGAAACTTTTGGTCCTTTGGGTGATGAGGTAAGGGTTTTATTAATGAAATTTCAAAAATACAATGTAAAAAATCTCGAAGTTTCATTATCCAAAAAAGGGAGCTGGCAACGGGGTAATGCAGCATCGGTACTAGGTACAATCCAGGAAGACCTAGGACTTGATGAAGTTTATAATTTTTAAAAATAGATTTAGTTATTTATTTAATTTTAGAATATTGTATTTGATATTTATAACATTATATATATTAATTTATTTTATTTATACATTTAATGTACCTAGAATAGGTTTTTAGACAAAATATGGTTTTAATGTTATTTGTTTATTATTGGTTTTTATTATATCTCTTAAAAAGTGAAAAAAAAGTATGCATTATGATCGAAAATTAAAAAATAGAAAGTCTTTTGCTCTCTGAAAAAAATCGATTGCTTTCTTCCGAGACGCTACTTACCCTTTCTTATCGTAGTTAAAATAAATCAAATTTGTGAAGCACTGTAAGTAAGTAATAATTGACCGCAGTTCAAAAGTTATTAAGTTTACGACATAAGTGTTATGGGTTTTTGTAATCATCATAACTTGCAAATTCCAAATTTAAAAAAATAAACAGGGTGTGCAAGTAAAAAAAAACATGTCAAAAAATGCGTAACTGAAAATAAAAATCGACGTGTCAGCGATTTTCTCAAAAGAGAATACGTGAATTTTAAACGAATTTATCCGTTACTTTATAAACACAGTGTTAATCACCGTCAGACCTAGTAAATATATACTAAACGCAAAACAATTTCCGATGCACGTCATATGCTTTTCGTGACGTGGATGTTGCCAGCGTTGCCAGATAGTGATAAAAATACTGAGTATGTAATATTTTTAAAAAAGGGATTATTTTTTAAAAATGATATTTTTACACTCCTTAATCAAACAAATTTAAAAAAAATTTAAATATTTATTTGGCTACATGTCTTAGTCATATACTTTATTTATTCCATTACAAACTATTACACAATAATTACGCCAGTTAGCATATAGAACTCGATATATCCAAAACTAATATACACCTAATATTCCGTTTCCTAAGCCACCCTGTAATTCTGATTTAAAAAACAAGCGCAGGTAAATGAGAAATCTTTCCACAAGACTTTAAAGAATCTTGGATTGGGTGAAAAATCTTCCCACTTTTAATGCCTCCAAAACACAGTCTTTTCGCTGTCGCAAAAAATTCTGCCAATGCTTATTCGTTATATACGAGTGGCCAAGTTCTGCAGAACAAAAATTTTTAACCTTGAGGTGTTATTTTTGAGAATAATCTTAACTGACACAAACACATTACATCATAGCCCAGCAGCTTCAAGAAATCTTGGATTTTTTTTCGAGCCAGAAAGTTTTTTTTCCTTCTAATCTGTATACACGTATGTATCCCAGATCAGCCCCTTTTTAAATATTGTTCTCATGTCGGGGGAAAGGGGGCGTTCCTCCAATTAGCAGTTCCCCCTCTCTTGCCGCCGGGGACAAGCTGTAGGGGATTTGCCCTTTTTTTTTGAGGTATTTTCCCCTTCTGCCTGAAGAGTTACCCAAAATATAATTCCCCCCCCCAGCAGTTCCCAACAGCCCAACATGTAGTGCCCTTTTTTGCATCCTTTTACAGTCCAACGGGGGCCCGGGTCTTCCCACTTTGTTCGTTCTTTCATCCCAAAGTGTCCAGACTATAAAACCCTCCCCCCCGGGAAGTTTGTCGTTCTCCTCCCAGTCTCCAAATATTTAAGGCCCGTGTAAACAAACCCCCTCCCACCACGCTTAAGACACCTACGGTAAGTTAGTACTTAGGCCTCAGCCTTCGTGGACTGTGCTAAGATGAAAAATTTGGAAAAAAAATTAAGTTTGGGGCTGCAGCAACACGCTACAAATTAAAAAAATTTAAAATTCCTTTTGCAAGTTTTTTTATCTTTTTGTGTTAAACTTACTTCTCTTACTGCAGTCAAGGGCAAAAGGGCCCTTATTTTCCGTTCTTGCTGAAAATAGCTTAAAAAGCTACTAGCTTTTTGCATCGGCTGTTTAAATGCTTCGGCATTTTGAGACTGAACTTGAACTAGAAGTAAATGCACAGTAAACTACAAAGTCTTTTTTTTTTCAAAAAAAAGTTTTTTAAAAAAACACTGATAAAAAAACACCAACAATAACTAGTATTACTAAAAACACAAAATTGTTATAAAAAAAACAGCGGACGGGGGAACAAAAAATCAAAAGAATGAACGGCAACGTCGCTAAATACGACAACATGACAATAAAAAAAAATTAAATTAAACCAATTTTTACAGATTTAACTGATATAAATATTCTATGTAATTGAGTTAGTTTTAAAAGGGAAAATAAAAATTTTTTTATTAAATTCATTAAAAGGCCAAAAAATTTTTTTTACCTAGATTTTATTTCGTCACGTTTGGGGACCTGAGTATTATTTATCAGCTGATTGATGACGTGCATCGGAAATTGTTTTGCGTTTACTTTAAATAGAATAAAAATATAAAAAATAATTTATATTTTATTATTATAAACTTCTATATAATAACGTACTAACGTAGTAAATTAATTACATCAAAATAGTAAACTTTACGTATTTTGTAATTTAAATCATTACAGACTAAATTCGTAGTGAGCAATTTTACCAACATTCACTATACATATTAAAAGAATGAATTTTAGGACAAAAAACTTAAGAAAAAGCGCCTACTTATATATTATATTCGCGTATGGGTTTCGTAAATTGCAAATTTAAGTTTTTTTTATCATTTTATATCACGTATATACAATTTTACATGTCTGAAATAAGTTTAGCAACTCGTACCAACGTTTCAAAAGTCTAAACTTTTTCGACCTTTTACTTACTTTATCTTAATGAAATAAAAACTACCAACATGTAAAGAAGTCAGAATTATGGTAATTTATTTCCTGTCAACTTTGGTGTCACTTATATCGGCTTTTTTGGGGAGCGGGTGAACACCGAAATGAAATCTGCTGTTGCCAAATTAAATGTTTTTTTTATCATTTTTTTGGTAGTAAAGTTAGATCTGGTTGGTAAAAGGACCATGCACACTTCAAATGGGTTTTTGGCGACCGGTGAAAATTAACTAAATTTTAATATGTTATTAAGAACCTTAAAAGAAGTAATTTTCATCATTGCACTAAAGCTCTAAACCTACAGGGTGAGCCGCTAGAGCTAGGTATAATTTGTGTTTTTGCTAGTTTAAAAAAATAATGGTTTGCTAAGTATTACCTGTATTTAAAAAATAAATAAAACAAAAACTCTTAATTTTTTTTTTTTTATTAACGTGTTTAACTTACAAAGTGTAATATGGTAAAAGAAAAATACAGGGTAAGCCAAAAAATAATATTTCATATTCTAAATAATATTTTTATTATATTGTATTTTTGATTTTAGGTACTATGGGATTAAAATAAATAAAATAAATATTAAAAAAAAATACGAAAATCAGATTATTAAAAAAATATATTTCTTTTTACTATTTAGATATGAAATTTTGAATTTAAATCAATTTTTTTTATATCTCCTTTTTTATTTATTTTATTAAACATGTTTGTTTAACTTTTTATGTGGACAATTTTGAGAGCTTTATTTTTGCTATATTATTTTTTTTATCTCCTTTAGTTTCTACAATATTATTAATTTTGTTTTAAATATTAATATCTCAAAAACTATTAAAGCTTTACAAAATTTTATTTTACCAAAATTATGTATTTTTACAAGGCCTTTAATTTAAGTTATAATTTTTTTGTATAAATTTAATACTTTTTAAGTTATAATAAAAAAATCAAATTTTTAAGTCTATCGTAGGTGATAACCCAACTTTTTTCCTTTAATAATTTTCCAATCAAAATTTTTTGTAAAACTTAAAGAAATAATAATAATCCTAATATTCGATGTGTGTAAATCACCATATTGATTAATGGTTATCTCTATAATGACGTCCCAATACATTAATTTATAAAAGATTATTTTTTTATCGAAAATTTGAATATAAACATTCAGTAATGTTTTTCGTTCATCGTCGGACATATCTTTGCTTTTTAAGTTACTTCCCATGTGAAAATAAATAATGTTATCTTTTTAAAATCATTTTGTTTTATTTTAAACTTTTATTATTGTCAGCAATTTATTAAAATAAGCAAATGGCTTAAATTCATTTCTATTTATCATGTTAAGAGTACTTTTAAAATAGGTATAATTTAATATTTCTGTATTGTTTTTGCGTTACCCTGTATAATCTGCGGTTAAAAGATTATTTAAAATCCCGACATGTATACAGTTATTTTGGCTTAATTTGTTACTTCCTAGCAGTAATATTACATATTACTTATTTTGGATACCTATTGATATTTTTCATATGACGTTAAACTATTTGTTTTCTAATTTACCCTGTATTTTTATTTTACCTAAGAGCACTTTATAAATAAAATAAGTTAATATACACAGTAAATATAAAAAGTTTTAGTATTATTTACTATTTAAATACAGTTAATACTTGGGAAACCATTATTTTTTAAATTAGCAAGACACAAAATATACCTAGCTCTAGCGCTCACCCTGTAGGTTTTTA
>JAHBCN010026756.1:0-10457 GCA_019359885.1 Listronotus oregonensis | reverse complement strand
TATTAATAGGATTAAAAGTTTATTTTAAACCCTAGAGATTTAAATTATGATTTAAAATAACTCGGTTTTCTAGGGCTAATTTAATTTGAAAAGAAAAAGAAAATCGGTTCATTATTTTTCACGCAACAAATGAATTTCCAACATGAACCCCTTCGTTTCGGTAATTCCCCATTCAGACGCGCTGAGAAATTTTCGGCGGTCGAATGAATCATGGGCACGCCCCCTTAAGAATCACGCGAAACTTTAAGGTAGGAAACTTAAAAGCATAATTATTGAATTATTAGATAAGATAAGTGATTTATAATTAGTTTTAAATGTTTATATGTTAATTGGTCTTGTTTTTAATAAAACGGGGGTTAGAAAAATAAAATAGAGACTTGGAAAAACTTGTTTTTGCAACAGTAGGGCCGCGACGTCTGTAGCCGCCAGCGGTTGACGCTTGCGCCTGACGCTCGAAAAGAAACGGATAAATGAATTGTCACATGAGCAGTACTAGGCGTCAGACGCTGTGCGGCAGCCGCGTGCTTCAGCCGCCCCATAGAAAACGCACCTTTACAAACAGACCTAGCGCTCTTATTGAAGGTTTATTTTAAAACTATACTAAATCATCATTTTCAATTGAGAAAAACCCCTTGGCAAAAAATGGGTCTGTTTGTTATTTAGTAAATAGTGTACACTAGTTTACACTTTTTTAAAACACCTATTCCTTAAATACACCTTCTATAGGAGCGCTTACGTCAAAAAAGTGTAAAATCGTGTAAACTATTTCTGAATAACAAACAGACCTAATGTATCGCATTTGTTCAAAAAGTTCGTAATCATAGTTACAACAACAAAATAGTTATTTTCCTAATAAGTGCGCAAAGTGATACTTTTCCGCACGCCAAAGCAGTTAGACGAACGACGCGAAGCGGAGTTCGGATAAGCTTTAAGTGCGGAAAAGTCACTTTGCGCAAGTATTAGGAACAATACTTTTTCTACTTGCGAATACTTTTTCTACGAGCGGTTCATTAAAGAATATGATTATTAGAAATATACGAATATTTCAGTAAAAATTAAAAATCCAAAGTAAATAATTAATTTTTTTTAACTGATTATACAAAAAAACCATTATTAATTATTATTAACAATATTAATGTTAAAAGTACTATTAGTTGCATGTTGAAGGTTTATGGTCGATTTCAAATGATTTCTTAGGAACGTCGATGATGCTTCGCTTCTCAATGTTAAGACGAAATCTTGTGTTTTAGCTGATAGAACAGCGTCTGCGGAACAGGACATTTCATCTGGCTGTTTGGGAGTTTTTGGCTTCTTGCAGTTTATTTTTTTTTTACTTAACCCCTTTGTGTAGCCTGCTGATTCTTCACTGTGTCCCTCGGCTACCGTTGTCGATTTCCAACCGCCTAACCGCTTTATATCTTTCGCGAGTCCTTTTCCGGAATTTGCAAGTACGTTGCCGAAGATCGCCGAAGCTGTGGCCGGTGTATAGCTCTGGATTCGGAAACTTTAAAAATGCTGCTATCTCAGAAGGTATCTTCCCAAATGTATTGATCCCAAGGCATTGTTGTGTGCAAATTCCCCTTTTGAAATATACGAAAAACAGTTGATGTGGTGTCGGTGGCCGTAATGCTGTATACTTCCGATATAAGAACAAATACTTTCCGTCGTTGATTTTTTCAGACAGGACGAAAGTACGTGAGGTATAGTTTTTTGCGTCTGGAATCTTCACAACAATTAGGTTGCCTTTGTCCTCGATGTTTCCATTTTTGCGAGTTCTTCTCGTCTGCAGGCGCCAGCAAGTCTGAAAATGGTCGCAATTTTTACCAAAAGATATATTTCATCAGGTGCTTCATTAATAAATGTGGATATTTCTTCTTTTGAAAAAATCCTTGACTTTTTTGGCCGAAAGCCTACATTTTGTTTCTTAATAAACTGCTAACTTATAAAACTTGCCGATATCTATATTTTCTTGATCTTTAAAACACTTTTCAGCATGGAGTATTTCGACCATAAAGTATTTGGACTAAATTCCTTGCTTAATTTGAGAAAATAGGCTAAAAGTACCTTCTCTTTCAAAGTTCTAACGCCTTTTTCTTCACACCATGTTTCAAATGAATTATACTGTTTCTCGTACTTTTCATTTGATTTTGCTGGCAGGAGCTCTAAGTTGGAAAAACTTGCGGCTTTTAAAACATCGTCTGGCAATTCTTCCTCCATATTTAGAAACTTATTTATTTTAAACTTTTTACCGAATTTTCTGATGCTTCCGTGGCATTAGAAAATGTTTGTACTTGGTTGCTGCAGCAACAAGAAAAATTCTTTGAT
Organism: Listronotus oregonensis; assembly: GCA_019359885.1. Taxonomy (NCBI): domain Eukaryota; kingdom Metazoa; phylum Arthropoda; class Insecta; order Coleoptera; family Curculionidae; genus Listronotus; species Listronotus oregonensis. Next base: position 8,132 of record JAHBCN010026756.1, on the reverse strand, counting down.
TTTTTATTGTTTAGCATGGTGTTTATGAAATACATGGTGCATGGAAAAATATTAAAATGATAATAAAGAAAATTAATATGGGATATTTTTTACTAAGCGCCAAATGTATCTAAAATTCAATAAAGCACAATAAAAGAATATGTAGAACCCTTTTTTTAAATATTATTTCATCCAGAAGTTATAAATATATATTAAAAAATCGACCAAAAATACGGCAAATATGCAGAACGAAAATGCGTGCGCAAAAGTGTTCGTGCGCAAAGTTAACTTTGTATTTGCGTGCGCAAAGTAAGTTGCGCACGCAAGTAGAAAAATATATTTTAGCAAAGATAATACTACTACGAATAGATGGTTCATTTAAATGGGGCGTTTTGAATCAGTTCGAAGATATCAATGCTTCCGTAAATGCGAATAAAATTAAGTCGGTAACCCCTGCCCCAGCGAAACAAACTCGACATTGCCAATGTCTGTCGCAATACCTTATTCGAACACGAAGTAGCGAAAGCGGGCGGCTAAACGGATTGTGTTTTTTCTAGTCGCGTTTCATCACGCCAATAGTAAAGGCCTGCCGGCAACACTGTTTAACTTTCGTTCAAGGATAGCGCGAAAATCTCTCGATGGACATCGGCTCGCGTTAGCCAAAGTCCATTAGGGGTATCAAAAATATAGCATTGAATGGTCATCTTATCCGTAGTAGTATTATTTAGTGCTTTAAAAAGTCAGTAACCCGGGGTACTTACTAGGTGTTCGCTCAAGAACTAGAAAAGTTTTCCATTTTGAAATTATTTATTTTGCTTTAATTAAATCGATTATAAGATAAGATATAGCATTTGTTTTTGGGGAAATTTTTAAATCAATATTTATTATATTCATTGTTTTATTGCAAAAAAAGCAGTTCGATATTGTTGTAAAGATTCCTAAAATTTTGTATACCTTATCTATATCAAATACAATTTTAACACTTGCTATTGCTAAATGGGGAACATTTTGAAGGTGATAGTTTCGTAAAAATTACTACGTTGGAACTTATACCGGTACGTCGCTATTACGTTTCAACTACGTGGCGGGGACGTAGCGGCGTGGTCACCGCTACCCGAACCGCTACTTTATAAGATTTGTTCCCGCTTACTTTACTTGGCGTATTCGTTTTTTCTTTGTCTTACATATTTAGAAAGAGTTTAATAGCATCTTCCGTCGTTATTCAGCCTCCTCAACTATAATGGAAGTAATATTTTTATGTTTAAGTAAATATTATCGCCTGTAGGGTACAAAAAACTTTGCTGATTCACGAGGTCCAAGTAGATAGAAATTCAAAACAATTAAAAATTTTCTGTAAAATGTGATGGCTATAGATTCATAAAAACAACGCGCCCCCTCAAAATATATTTTTCAATACATTTTTCTTTCGAGCAGGCAATGATATGATTCTACTAATTATATAAGTTTAGTTTTGCTTTTGTTTACGTTTTTTTGTGATTTTTTGATGATTCCATAACTGTAATACTATTAGGAAATCGAAATAAATGTAATGGCGTCCTTTATTTTGTCAGTAAATATGGTGCATTTTTACAGAAATTACTTTAAAGTGGTACTTACTACATAAGGTGTGTTTGAAGGATTTTCCACTTTACTGCGAGTAGCATCCACTACAATTTTATCTCTTTAAAGTCATTATTACCATTAAGTAGAATATTTGTTGTAGATATTTTAAACCATATAGTCGCGATAACTACAAAACCATCTCAAAGTTGCCGAAGCCACGATAAAATTTCCATTGTTACTATAACGTTCCAACTGGAACTTTAGCCTATAATTAATAAATGCGTATTTTCACCTTGTTTGCAAAGATACATTAAAAAAATGTCGTTTTTTTAAAAGTAATTGGAACTTTGTGGTAATTTCAAGACAGAGAGGGAAGTAAAAATAACTATAAAGTTAATTTCGTTAGTAGCGAAGGAGTTAATTTTACCTTAAATATTACTATATATTTCCATAACTTTGAAGGAATTTTAAAAGTAGAAATGACATAGTAGTTACTTTTAACATTAAAATAAAGTAATAAAAACTTTGAAGTGATATACCAGTAACAAGACAAAGTTATTGGGACTATCGAATATTACTTTAAAGTATCTTCTACTTTAAAGTTATTTTACATAGTAACAGTCTCATACCAGAAACTTCAAAAGCTATCTAGAAGTACTCAAACTATTAAGTTCCAAATTGTAGTAATAATAACTACAAAATTACCAAAAAAGCCTAAATGAAAGTAAGAAAAACTTGAAAGTCGTTTTTTAGTGATAATTACGTAACAACGACTTATTCGAAGTTCCGATCTCGGTTTCTGCTACTTTGATGCTGCTTGGGTTATTACTCAAAAACCTGCTTGTATTAAAAATATAGGTAGTTGTCTTAACCCTGTGGAAGATCCAGATAAAATACGATGCAGCAATTCCGGATACTTACCGAATAATGAAAAAAATAATGGATTCACATGATTGAAAGAAAAGCAAAATCATAATGTATCGGCACTTCCGACTTCTTGTTTTCCTAAATAGACTTTTTATCTGGACATTTTTTGATCCAGATAGACCTATTAGGATTTTTATTTGAATCTAGCATTTTCTATTAGGCTTTATTTTATTCAAATAACATTGTAATATACCTAGTGGTCCAATAATTATGTCCAAAAAACTTGATTCCATTGGAGCTCTTTGAGAACCAATATCTCCGAAGAGGAGGTCTATACGAAAAAAGTTTAAATGGACTCTTTTCATTTGTTTTTTATATTTGGGAGATTTTCTACATTTTCCCGGACATCCTGTATATCTGTGCCTAAAGCTGTTCGAGGTATGTACACACCGAAAAAACACACAAGAACAAACATCAGCGAACAAACGTTTTTCTTCAGTGTAGACAGTTAAAACGGCGAACAAACGTTTGTTTGTTCTTGTTCGCACATGTTCCAGTGGACGTCGGTACATCAAAGAGAATTTTTGTTTTTATGGTCATCCATAACTATTCCAACTAGTCAAACAGGAGTAAACAAACATTTGGTTGCACTATGTAGACAGAAAAAGCAAACAATAAATAAAAAACATACAAAGAAAGTGAACAAGAACGAATGTTTGTTTTTGTTTTTTCGGTGTGTACATACCTAAAGAGAAATACATTTTGTTCGTCGTTATCCATAACTTTTCCAACTGATCAAACGAGAGTGAACAAATATTTGATTGCGCTATGTAGACAAAATAACCCGAACAATAAACAAAGAAGACATACAAACAAGGTGAACAAGAACGAATATTTGTTCTTGTTTGTTTTTTCGGTGTGTACATAAATACCGACGTCTACTCGAACATGTATGAACAAACACCAACAAACGTTTGTTCGCGTTTTTACTGTCTACACTAAAGAAAAACGTTTTTTCGCTGATGTTTGTTCTTGTTTGTTTTTTCGGTGTGTACATACCTTAAGGGATTTGGAGCAAATAGTGCACTTAAAAATCCCTTCGGGTATTGTAAGAGTTCTCTCCTAAAGTTCCACCTCCTCAGGAGGGATTTTTAGAATGGGCATGCATAGGTGGGGTTTGCGTTTTTGGTAAACATTTTACTGGTTGGTTGTTGGTTAATTCTTATAGATATTTTATGTTTTTGTTTTGTTTGAACAAGTATAATCGTATTCATAATACATGACTTAAAATAAACAGCGAATATTAAAGAAATAAATAAACGTGATAAGTTTTCAAACTACACCTAGGTTAGTAAAGTCTATACGATGTCAATCCGAACAGCCTAAAAACTGAAACGCCGGTTAGAGGCAGCATTTTCTTTATAAGGCATGGGCGTGCAGCATTTAACATAAAATAATGAAAATTTATTCTCATTATTTATAGTTACGCGGACTCATTTTTTTTTTAATTAGTAGGTATTATATAATATAAGAAATATATAAGAAAACACTCACCCGTTTATGATTTTATTTTATTTCCTATAATTGATGAAAATTCACTATCCGAATTTTCAGAGCTTGAATCAGAATTTGGGTTTATAATAATGGGGTCAATGGCCGGTAAAATACAATATTCATTTTCTTTCACTATGACATGCTGAGCACATTTCATCTATATACCACTGTCATTTACTTCATTAACAACTGCCCTATATTTTTTCTAGTACGAAAGCACTGTCAGTTGGGGATTGATTATATTTCCTTAGTTTGTTCTTGACTGCGTCCCAAATCATCTCAATGAGATGCAGTAATAAGGGAGAAGACGTAAAATAGTATGACAATGTGCTTCGCATAATTTGTCGATAACATATTCCTTTTTAAAGTTCTTTTTTTTTATAGCTTCCAATAACACCTTTTTTGTAGACTTTTGAGGAATTTACATGTTTTTACTTTCCATAAATTTAAGAATATCATCCTTCTTTGTGTTGCTATTGGGAACTTTGTTGTCTAAACGTGAATGATAAGACACATTGTCCATAACAATGGCATAATTTGGAGACAGATTCGGCAGTAACTGTTCAATAAACCACTTTTCGAATAGATTGGCAGTCATATCTTCATGGTAGTTAGCCGATGAATTCTTTATATTTTTAGCTGACAATAATAAATCGTTAGGAACAAAACCTTTATTGCTGCCTGCGTGTAATCTATTTACTCGTTTTCCGCGAGAACAGGGCTTCTTTAGACACTTATTACTATTATCCACCCAACCATATTTAACAAGATCATGTGTGTCGAACCAAGTTTCGTCCAGGTACATTATCTCCCTTTTTGATTGGCGATATTCCTTAATTTTACGTAAATATTTTTGCCGCCATGCTGCGATACGAGACGATTTCATTGTAACCATCCTTTGGTTTAATTTTTTGTACTTGAAGCCGCAATCTAGCAAAATATTACGCAAGGTGTCCAAAGATTTATATTCATAATCTGGATAATTCCGAAACTTATCCTGAATCATTTTTATGTTGGGACTTTGTTTTCTTTGTAAAATTGATAAACTATTCGGCGTATAACTTCTTTGTCGCCATTATCAACTTTTTTAAGCTTCTGGTTAGCTCTTTTTCGCTTTACGGAATGGTCGATGGTATCTTCTTCTCTAATACCTGTGTAAATTGTAGTACGAGCAAGTTTAGTGAGCTCACAAATCCTTTTTAAATTTTCGTTTTGTGATGCCTCACGATTTTCACTTTTTAAGCAAGTGTAAATATTTAAAATAAGTTTCTGTGCTTGAACATGTAAGTCATTATTAAAAATTCCGACGGCTCCGTCATGAAATCGGCTTCTACATTGTCCGTTTCATTATCAGAAACATCAAAAGGTCTCCACAACGCCATGTTGATAAAATATTTAAATGACAACAGTAAAACAACAAATATTAACAACGATAACAGTAACAACAGAAATAACCACGCTAACAATAACAAAACAATTTAGAAAAATACGACACTCTTAGACACTCGCTAAAATTCAAAAGAACGAAGAATAAACCAATTTCAAACCCTTATATTTTGAACGACAAGTCATCACAAGCACAGCACTAATAAATTTAGCCGACAATGCAAATGCAGGTGCCTACAGCGGGCCAGACATTTTTTGATATTCTTTTATTTTTGTGACCATAAAACATTATTTGACCGACTAGAAGCGACTCTGCATGCGAGAAAATATTCATATGGGGTCTAACCATCATAAAGTTGGGTCCGGTTGGGTTATTTTTATTGGGGATATTTTGGTGAATTGAGCAGTCCCGGTATATGAGTCTTTTATTTAGCTGTTCGGATTCTTCGTATTTACTATACATGCATCTAAAGCTCCGTGGCCACGTGATCAAAACTCTACTCTAACTCTGCTCCAGTTCTAATTTTACCCCCTTGGTGTTGTATAGTTTTGGAATTCCCAATGATGAGTATAGAATTAAGTACCTACATTCTGTATAGCATTGGCTGAATAGTATTTTTTTTTGTTTTTTACAGTTGGAATCGTTTCCAAGAGTAAAGTTTTAAACTACATATTGTTCATATAACTGGTGTTTTAATTAAGTATGCTTGCCTGAGCTAAATACTGTTATGATTTTTTGCATAATGAAAATTGTAAATCCCCTTTATGGCGAGCAAAGTATGAGTGCACCAAAATTTTCAGAAAATAAATAATATGTTCAAAATGAATAATTTGTAACATAGATATGAATCATATTTATATCTAATTAGGTATATATGACACGATAATCACTATCTTAAAATTAGATAAAAATAGTATTTTAAGGTATTACTTTACAGGTGTGAAATGTATTTTAAGTAATTATGATATTTATACTAAACTTATTGTTTTTGAAAGTTTAATATTTGGGATCCAGGATCGTAATTGGCTTTGAAAAATATTACCATCATTCGTGCTAATTGTTTTTTGATAGGTGTAGATCGAGGACTAACGTTTGTTTCGTTATTTTTTCTACTATCTTTTTAGAAAATGTTTTTTTTTTCTACATAGGTTAATAAAAGAAAGTACGACTTTTTCTTTATAAGAAGCGAAAATTATTTATATTTCTTTCGAGAGAAAAAAATAACAACTTATTATTGGCACAATCAGCAAAACAATCACTTTAAAGTCAATACTGATAAAAGTTTTAAAATATCAGCTCGGTCAGAGAAGTACACATGGGATTAGGTTAATCTCCATCCCGTTTTGCTAACGTTTCTACTCTTTGCTCTAGTATCCACTATATCCAAAACACAATTATGTTCGTTGTCGCGAAAAAAATCTACTAATACTTATCTTTATTACTTATAAGCGGCCAAGTTCTGCAGAATGAAGGAACACATAACCTTGTGAGCGATATCTTGAGAAACGATCTTAATTGACACAAGCATACTATATACACACTCATCACAGCAGCTTTAAAATAACTTAGATTTCTTTTTTAAGCCAGAAAATATTTCTCCTGCTCCAATCTGTACACTGTGTATGTGTCGCAGGCAAATGGTTATTCTAGGCAAATGGCTTTTGACTAGGCAAATAATATTTGCCTTGGCAAATGGCTGAAAATTATTTCTATTTTAAAACCATTTACCTAGGAAAATGGCATTTGTCGTAGTCCTTGTTAGGCAAATGACTATGCCATTTTATAAACGTACATATTTATGTTTGGTTATGTGTACAGTGTACATTGCTGCTTGCAATTTTAATACCTTTTGTGACTAGGTAAGTAATATTAAGAAATAAAAGTGCTGGTTGGTCAGTTGGCTGTTATTTCGTTCAGTGGCAGAAAAATACCTCATTCCATCGCATTATTGGAAGGTCACCCTACAAGTCTCTATACGGAGCAGATCCAAAGTTAGGCTTAAGATCCACGAATTTGCCATCAGATCTTATTGGTAAAATATTAACTGAAGAGGATTTGGAATCCATAAATGCAGATGTTAATTATGTTGATAGCGTCGCCATATTGTCAAACAATGTTAATGATCCAACAGAAAGCGTCAATTCCAATACAGAGGACGATATTCAGGAAGCAACTTTAAGTCAGGAAAGTGCAGAACAGGTTGTGGACTATCAGCAAATTGAAGTAGTTACGGAAGAAATGCAAGATGAGATATCCATAATAATACATGAAAACCCGGCAGAGGCGAACACAGAAGACAATACCATAAAACCTCAGTTTTACGCTGCTGTGTTTCCGGCAATGGGGGTACTTGCAATTTTTGTGTCAAAGAAGAAAATATTATACGAGGGGCAGGTAAAGGCTGCAGAAATAATACAAAGAGAAGCAAAACTATTTTTAGCGACATAGACATAGGTAAATTTATGTCACTCTTGTTCTTCTAAAATTTGATAGAGGACCATTAGATGGAAAGAATTTGGAAGGTATTATACTTGATAAACAAAATGGCGTCTATCGTATAGGTACAAAAACGGGTGTGTTAAAAAAACTGGTTTACCAGAACGATCCCACTCTCACAAGAAAGCTTTTTTTCTCTTGCCTAGCGATGAGCTCCGAGGAAAATATTGCTTTTTATAAGTATATTTACGGTTTCTGCTCCCAGGCAATATACTCCTACACAGCAGCTTTTAATAGAGTAACATGAAGTGCCACTTTTATGTATCCCTTCACAGTCCAACTGGGC
>JAHBCN010026755.1:0-10574 GCA_019359885.1 Listronotus oregonensis | reverse complement strand
TTTACATGTCGCCGCGAAGGGTTTTTTTTCGAAATTCCGAAGAAATGGTTAATTTTTCAAAAATATTAAATGATTGGTATGATTTTTTGCCACAAAAAATAGCAAATTGCTTAAACAAGCTTGGAAAACCATATTCCGATATCTGTTTTTTGCCTAAATTTAGGCCAAAGAAATTTTAATTTATATCTCAAAATAAAAGCTATAAGAAATTTTATATAACATAAATTATGTATTTTTAGAAGCACTTTAATTTAAGTTATATAATCTTTTTAACTAAATGCAATACTTTACGAATTATAATCAATAAATCGAATTATTGAGATTTCTTTAAGGTATACTTCTGGAATTCGATTATTTTATTATAACCCGTAAAGTATTGCATATAGACGAAAAGATTATATAATCTAAATTAAAGGTTCGTAAAAATACATAATTAATTTTTCATAAAAATTTTTGTATGATTTATAGTTTTTGAGATAATGACTTTTAAAATTTTCTTTGGCCTAAATTTTATGTAAGGAACAAGATATCGAGATTTTTTGTGAGCTTGTTTAGGTATTATTTAGTTACTTTCTAAAGAATAAAAATGTACCAATGCATTAAAATTTTTTGAGAAAATTAATATTTCTTAATATGAAAAGCCCTCTAACGGCGACATGGGAAACTAACAAAACTTCAAATATTATAAAATTTATAGCTCAAAAAAGTCGGTGAATAGCCAAGCTTGTTAAAATCGGCTTAGCCTTTAAACATCAGAGGTTTTACGGAAACCTTTAAATACCCACCACTACATTTTTAGAGATACAAAATTATAAAAACAAAAAAGACTTAAACCTCCATTTTAAATATAAGGTACTTTTTGGGTTAAATATCAAAATATAAACATCTTTTTTAAATTCAAGATTGCAGTGAGCCCTTATTATTAGCGGTCATTTCAGAAACTTGAAAATAAATTTCAGCCATTTCTCTTGACCACTTTTACTAAAATTAGTTTTTAGTGTGCGGTAAACATTTTCTGAGATACAGCTGGCGTTCATTCTTATTTGTACACCCGGTACCTGATATTTATATTTATTTTAAGGATAAGAAAAATTTTTAAATACAAAAGGAGACTAGGTCATTATTTAAACCAAACTGACAAAAAAAATGTTGAACGAAAAAAATTTTTTTGAAAAAAAAAGTTTTTTATTATAAACTGATTATTATTTTAATTTTTTTTATAGCTACAAAATTAATTTAAAAATTTTCATCAGCTTATGATTAAATACGAAATTGCACAACTTTACCTTAATTTGACTTTTTATTTCTATTATTTTAATTAATTTTATGGCCAAATTTTTCAGAATGTTTATAGTTATTGTAACGACAACAAATAAAATATGATTGGGTTGTTCCCAGGCTGTTGTGGAGTATTAAATATTTTCCAGAATCAATTATTGGGAGGAATTTCTGATGGACATTCAGGGCATGCCCTGAATTAATAAATAAGAACCCCCAAATTAAAGCGATATGTCCGACATGTTTGATGTGGATATTGTGGAATAAGTTTTATTAAATCCCGATTGTAAATAATTATTCCCAAAAATTTTGATTTCAAAAAAAGCTTTGGTATGTTTTGGAAAACCATTTTTAAAAATAATAAATTATTTTAAAAAAACAGTTAAACAATGGATTTCTTTGAACCAATTATTATATAATTAAATACATTGTGTTTATTTAAAAAAACTTTTAAATTGTATTAAAGAAATTTTTGGCTACTGATCAAACTTTTTTCTGATTGTTTATCTTAGTTAATCTAAAAGAAGTTTTGGTCGATATTTCAAAATTTGGTAATCTTTCAAATCTTGGCAGTTGATATTAAATTACTATTAATTGATAAGTTATAGGTGTTAAATATACCAGGTGGTAGGTATCTTTTGCGGGAAACCTTGTAAAAAATATGTACCGAGTGCCACGAAATAACTGGCAAGCTTGGCCTTTTTCTTTATAAATCTCAAACGATTTTAAAATTTTAGTGGGATGTATGGCTGCATAAAATGTAGATTTATTATGTTCAAACACATATGTATGTGGTACTTTCGGTTAAACCGATAGTGCTAAAAACTTCGCTATTTTAAATGAAAAACCCTTTATATTTTTAACAAAATAGATTCTACATAAAATTATAAGAAAATGCATTTTTAAACGCTGTATCTATATTAACTAGTTTTTAGATGCAGAACCTGCTAAGGGTTTCTTTTCTTATTTCTTTCTTTAAGTGTTTAATAAACACCTTTTTTTATTTTTTAAATCAATATTTAGTGCGTTAAAAAAATTATTTAGATGCAGTACTTACTATAGACGCGGCGTACTCATCTCGAAATGGGCGCGCGAAGCCCTATTTTCAGCAAAAAATTAAAATTATAAACGTTAAAGATAGAGATCTGGGAGTTAAAAGATTTGTATCGGAAATTTCCTTCTCTTTGAGGATCTTTTTTGCAATTCCCGCTATCCTACATAGTTTTTGAGTTATTATCAAAAATCAAAGTGGCTTCTTTTGTTTTTAATTAATAACAATTGCAATTTTTATTTGAAGAAAAAAATTGACATGACAATTTCTTAGAATTGCAATCCGGGTCGAACGGGCGCTTATATTTTTCGTACCCTTCTTACTATTTTTTGCGGAAAATTCACTTCTTGACAAGACTATTTACAGAACTCTATTTAATTAGGAAGAATTATTACCTTTTTTATTTTGCTTTTAGCTTTCTGTTGTATAAAACTTTTTATATCGTTAATAATTTTCCTTTTGGCTACAAATTATATTTACACCAATTTTTTTGAAGACATATTTAAAACAAGGTAAATAAGAAAAACCTATTTTTCAAAAACAGGCACGCAGCGTCAATAATCTTACAAAATTATAGGTCCTACCTACTTTGTTTTTTTTTTGTCGCTGATGCAATGGGAGCTGATCCAAACTTATTTGGGTTATTTTTTCTTACGAAGTCTTATATTGCAATTTGGTTATTTTTTACTATGTCTTACATTATTTACGATTTGTAGCAAGCTTTTATTACTTTATCTTCAACTATAAATTGGCAGTAATTGTCATTATTATTTTAACTATTCAGACTGTGGAACTTGCTACCTACAAGTTTAATAAAAGGGAACACAGGAATATTGAAAGGTAGATGTTTTTGTCTTGTATTGATTTGCATTCAGCTTATAAAAAACAAAATTGCTTGAAAACTCCTGTAAATATTTGCATAAAAAGTAAACTACTTTCTTGCTTGAATAATAGTAAATTTTTTTGGTCCCTTACCAGAAAAATTAATTAAAGTTTCTATAATGATTTTTTTTAACTATTTAATTTTGAAGACACAATTATTTCTACTACATTAATATTTGGATTAAAATTATTGGAATCGTTGGATAGGTAGAGTTAGACCTCAGACTTGGCCAGCTCGATCTCCGGACATGATTCCATTGGATTTTTATTTAATCTAAGATCCCTTATTCAAAAAACTTCCTTATAAGATAAAAATGTCCTAAAAACGAAATAATTTAAAAAAATAATATCATAAGGAATATACTCGAATTTTTTTTCGTGTGAAGAGTCAATGCTTAGAAAAATGATATCTTGTGCTCCAGTATTGGGTGATTATTTTTTTAGCCTTTGTCTAATTTTAAATATTTTTTACCTAAAGTTTCAAAAAAGTTAAAACACAATTAAAAAAGGAGTTAAATGGTGAATGATAATCAACGATTTTTAGATACAAATCAATCGACAATTTTTATTAACAAACAAGTGGTTATTATAAAAACAGAATATATTTTGCAAAAATGTAAGTTAAATTATCAGCGCATGTTTTTACTAAGAAAAACAAAGATTTTTTTTGCAAAAGCATTGGAAATAGTATAAAAACTTAAAATACTTATTTAAATTGAAAAAAATAAGGTATGAACAAATTAGAACGCTGCACATTACACATATAAAGATATATTATTTTCTCGAAAGCGATTTGCCTTAGCGCAATACAATAAAAAATAGTTTTTGTAGAAAATTTATGTGATAAGAAAATAGGCATTTAAAAGCCAAGAAAACAGTGGTGTACCATTCTTCTCACAAAAAAAGATTGAGTTAATGTATGTAGGCCACCGGTAAGTGAACAAAAGTATTAAACACAAAAGATTAGTGTATATTATGGCAATGTTTTCCAAATTTGACCGTGCAGGCTTAAATCATAAGCTAGATAAAAAACACTTTTAATTTATTTTGTCCTTTTCTTCATCATAATTTTTCAAACAAATCATTTTCGGACCGTTGTTCATATGAACTTTGAAACTTAAAATACTATAGGCTATTACATGCTGGGGTTTCGGACAGGCTTTAAGATTCACCCAGTAGGTAAGGAATAAATTAATAGCTTTTAAAGCTAATATCCAAAAGAAAAGTAAAAATATATTTAAATTTATCGTCATGTTCCATTTAGGTAACACAACAAAAACACTAAAACACTACGCAGTCTCCTTGTTTTATGTGTAAAGGGCTCATTTCCATAAAATGACTTGAAAGTTTATAAGACAATGGAAGTTGCTTATAATATATAGTCAGACCGTACATAATTCACAATGCTTTTAAATTGATTTTTCTTAAGCACTTCCTTTGTTATATAGAAAACAGTTACCATTATAACAAAAGATAATGGGTAATATAAAATAAAAAGCTTTTATTAACATTAAATATATGAGGTGAGGACTATTTATTATATAGCAGGTAAATTATTTTAGTGTGAAATTTATTGCTTGTACAAGGTGTCAGGGGTGTTTTAGTAAAAACCCTTTTTGAGACTTTTTGTTAACTTAATAAAGAATAGTTATTGCGCATATTTTTTCGCAGCGTCACTTGACGTAGTTTTGGGTTAAAGTCATTCTATAGAACGCAGTGTTATTGCCGCAGTTTTCGTCATTATTTACGGTGCGTGTTTGTAAACTGAAATTAATCCAGGTTATGTAGTTGCCAAACACGGTCTGGCTGTAGAGTGGCGCTTCCTATCAACCCTTAAATTTAAAAAAGTCAAGGATTGGTTAAAAGCCGCTACCCTCTAGCCAGACCTTATCTTTTATGTTTAGGGGTCCTTCAAGGACAATAACACAAATTTTCAAAGTGCCTTGAGAACCTACTCAAATTTTTTACCAGCTCTTGGACTATTATAACTAAAAACTAAAGTGAAAACTGCAACCTCGCTTAAAAGCCGCCTTGACTTGCGATGCTTTACCTTACCAAGCTGCGTCTCATTTTGCGCCTGGCTAAGTCAAAATCTCAAAAGTCGGATACATTTGATAAATCCACAAAATGTTAAAAACATCGGAAAAAATATTTTTTTATAGTGCCGGCCTCGGGAGAAAAAGGCTTAGGTCCAGTTTTTCCAAAAGTAAGATTTTACTGCCATCTGGTTGAGTTAAACTTAATATATCGCTTATAAATCGTATCAAGTTAGATAAAGGGCAAAACAATAAAAAACAATTGGCCAAAGTCCATATTTTTTTTAAGAATCAATCGAAAAATTTAATAAAATATGTAAACATGTAGATAATAGCGTCCAATATAAAATGGGATTAACTAATATTTGTGGAAGATACTATTTGTGTGGGAATGGTTCTCAATCCAGGCAGGGTATTATGTTAATTACATACAGAGTATTTTAATTAGAACGACAAAAAAATTTTATTAGGTTAATATGTCTATAGATACAATGTTTACCTATGTGCCAATGAAATTATTTTCTAAAAGTTATGTTATGTCTACAAAAATTAATGTCTCTTTTCTGCCCAACTTGACTGCTTATAAGCAGGAGATAAATATTTGCAGGCTTTCTCCGCAGCAGCTTATCTTATCGTGTCTTGAAGGCATTAAACTGGATAATACTTTTAAAATCCCAATAAGATAATATGTGACAGTTTTGTGTAAGAAATTTTCGCATTATCCTGTGCTTATTTTTTAGTACAATATTGAACCAAAAATAGCATTTAATATGCTTATTTTAAAATAAGGACATCAAATCATTTATTAAAGGTAAAATAACATTTGGTATAGTAATCGTACAATCACAAATGCTTTTAGAAAACAGAAAGTATAATTAGGTAAACGCACCCGGAATAAGGCAGTCCGGGCTTAGCGGAACAGAGGCTGGTTCTAAAGGCCGGTGATGGACTATTCCACGAGAGGGTGATACTTCAGTACCAAAATATGTGGGTCAGTAATTTGCTTTAGAGTAGTTTCTGCAAGTAGTGAAGTCTTCCATTAGTTCAATTTCTCCAAAATTGTCCCCAAATATTATAATGCTTCATATGGTACGCGAGGTATAATGTGCCAAGTGGTGTACTATTATAATCGTAAAGATGTGTCAATATTAAAGAAGTTTTCAGCATTAATTACAAAAATACTAAAAAATCCCCTATTTAAATAAAAGATAAATGTCTATTAAAAAGGAAACTAAACAGCCAAATGGCTTAAATGAAAAATCGGAGAAGTCTAAGATATATCAAAAGCAATGGTCTGACATTCCCCAAGGAGACCAAGAAACTTGTTTTCGTCAGATTAAAGAAACGAAAAAAAGGTTGCCCGTAGACCCAACGTGACGAAATTTGTACTTTTAATAATTTTGTATATTCTCATACATTTTTAAATTTTAATAAAAGTTTAGTAAGGATAAGTGCAATTTCAGGAGAACACTTTTAGGATGATGGCCGGTATGGCATTCAGCTTAGAAGATTTCTGTATGTTAAAATAAGGAAAGGATTTGCTTGTCTACGACATGCTGTCCTAATTATTACACAGGCACACAAAAAAAAGTTCTGAACCAGATATGTAAAGTAACTTCCGGTAAGTTTTTCGGTGCGCTAAAAACGAATCTGAAGTCAGAAATTACCCGTCACCTTAGATTTTGCCCCAGCAACCCCCCGAAGGGTCAAAATTATTTTCATTTAGAAAATATATCTAAGGGTGATGGGTAAATTCTAACTTCATATTCGTTTTTAACACGCCAAAAAAGGTATTTTCAGATATTTATTATATCTTTTCTAAATGAATAAAATTTTGACCCTTCAGGGGGGTGCTGGGGGGTTGTTGGGGCAAAATCTAAGGGTGATGGGTAAATTTTGACTTTGGATTCGTTTTTAGCGCACCGAAAAACATACCGGAAGGTACTTCACATATCTGGTTCAGAACTTTTTTTTGTGTGCCTGTGTGAGGTTTGATATTTGTTAAGAAACTTTGCTGAAAAAAGAAATTAAACGAGGCAATTAGAAGTAGAATGGTAACAATATTTTAGTTAAAATACATAAATAATTTTGTTTTTAAAGACTGGGAGAAAAACAAGTTACTATCAAATTTAAAAAAATGTAAAAAAAAATATTTTAATAAGAACCTAATAATTACATAGGAAAAACCTTATTTGCGACTTTTTTTAAATTGTATATGCCATAACATATTTTTGCTTAGTTTAATTTACTTATTTTTTCCTGTATAAAATCACCACTTATTGGGTGACTGTTTCTAAGTATCTTTAAAATATGGATGCCTTGTTTACATATTATTCGTAATGTTGTTTTTTTATAAATACCATATAACATTGTACATTTATATAATGAAAATTTTTTTTAAGCAGCCTAACCACATTGACCTATAATATTTTAAAAATCAATATTTACCACCACTATTTGTTATTCACACTGCAAATAAAATTTATTTTAATATTATAAATCACTTTGATATTACATTGTTTTGTGAAAAAAAACATATACAAAAAAACCTACATATTATACAAAAATGGTCGCTTTGTAAAGCCTGCTCTGACGTATTTTGTTTTGAACCAATAAAATAAATAGAATAAGTTAACAATAAACTAAATATAATTTTTTTTGGATTAAAATGAAATGTTTTTAACAAACCATTTTAATATTATTTTTTTTTATAGTTTATTTTGATTTCTGGGAGTATCAAATTAAAAGAAAAATTATTTGGGTTTTCTCCAGAATAAAGATATTTATATTTATTTTTAAAAATTATACTTTTTTTAAATTAGGAGAGCTAGTCTGTGTACCTTTACCAGTAACTATTTTTTAAAAATACAGTAAAGTCAATGAAGTTAAAAACCCAAAATTTTTTAGTTTTTATCTTTTTTAAAATATTAATCAAAATAATTTATGCGCTACATCCATCCGTCAAAACCAAATAAATTTGAAATAACATATGTATCTTATAAGGTTTTAAAGTTTTAAGGAAATTTATTTTCCATTTTTATATAATTTCTTAAAAATAATTATTTATTATAGTACTTAAAATTAAATAATTTTATAAAGAATTAAACCTTTTTATTTTTTTTCATGTTTTTTTTACTAATATTGGAGAGAAGACAAGCTCTAAAAATAAAAAAGTATAATTTTTAAAATAATATATAAAAACCTTTATTCGGGAAAAAAAGCCAAAAATTTTTCTTTTAATTGATTTCCCAAAATTTAAAATAAACTATAAAAACCATTATATTTTAAAAAGTTTTATTTACTTTTTTATACATATTTTTTAAATATTAAAGGAACCTAAATGTACCTTTACCAGTAACTATTTAAAAAAAAAAGTCATGCGGTCAATGTCAGTTAAAAACAAATTTTTTGTTTTATCTGTTTTAAGTAATATATTCAAATAATTTAGCCTAAACCCGTCCGTTTGGGTAACCAATAAGTTTAAATTAAACATATATTTTATAACGAGATGTCAATGTTTTCAAAGTAAGTATATTTTCTATTTTTATATAATTTCATAAAAATTATTATTTTATTATAGTACTTAAAACAATTCAATTTTATAAAGAATTAATCCTTTTTATATCTTTTCATATTTTTTGTTACTATTATAGCGGGAGCAGACCAGTTTTAATAATCTATAAAAAAAGTATAAATTTTAAAAATAATATATAAATATCTTTATTTGGAAAAAAGCCAAAATAATTTTTTTTTTAATTTTGATACTCCCGAAATCAAAATCATAAAAAACCTATCTATATGGCAAAAAGTTTTAATTTTTTATAATATTTTTTTTTAAATTATTAAAGGGTCCACACGTGTACCTTTACCAGTAACTTTTTTTAAAAAGTCATGTCAGAAGTCAATGTCAGTTAACAAAAACACAATTTTTTAGTTTCTTATCTGTTTTAAGTAATATAATCAAATAATTTATATGCTACATTCGTCCGTCAATAACCAATAAATTTGAAATAACATATGTATCTTATAAAATTTTTCCAATGCTGGTAAGTTTATTTTCCATTTTTATAAATTTATAAAAAATAATTATTTTATTATAGTACTTAAAACAAATCAATTTTATAAAGAATTAAACCTTTTTTTTTTTGTTTTTTGAAAATAATATTGCGAGGGGCAGACAAGCTCTCCATAATATTAAAAAAAAAGTATAATTTTTTAAAATAATATATAAAAATCCTTATTCTGGAGGAAAGCCAAAAATTTTTCTTTTTTAAATTGATATTCCCAGAAATCAAAATAAACTATAAAAACCTATCTATATGGCTAAAAGTTTTATTTATTTTTTATACATATTTTTTAAATATTAAATACCACAAGTGTCCTTTACCAGTAACTATTTAAAAAAAAAAGTCATGTCAGAAGTCAATGTCAGTTAATAAAAAAACAATTTTTTAGTTTCTTATTTGTTTTAAGTAATATAATCAAATAATTTATTACACCCGTCCGTCGATAACCA
This sequence comes from Listronotus oregonensis, assembly GCA_019359885.1. Classification (NCBI taxonomy): domain Eukaryota; kingdom Metazoa; phylum Arthropoda; class Insecta; order Coleoptera; family Curculionidae; genus Listronotus; species Listronotus oregonensis. Next base: position 811 of record JAHBCN010026755.1, on the reverse strand, counting down.
ATAAGTTTGAATTAAATATATATCTTTTTAACCTTTTCCAATGTTTTCAAGTAAGTAAATTTTCTATTTTTATAAATTTATAAAAATTATTATTTTATTATAGTACTTAAAAAATTCAATTTTATAAAGAATTAAACCTTTTTAATTTTTTCTATTTTTTTACTATTATAGGGGACAGACTAGCCTCCATAATAATCTATAAAAAAAAGTATAATTTTAAAAATAATATATAAATATTTTATTCTGGAGAAAAGAAATAATTTTTCTTTTTTAAAAGGATATTATTGATTTGTAAAATAATTTAAAAAAACCCAATTTGATGTACTTGACTAAAAATAAACCCCAGCTTTTTTTACAATTTCTATATGATAAGATAAGTTTATTACGTAAAGAATAATATAAAGAATAGTTATTGACACCAGTTTTTTATAATTTATTATATAAAATTTCTAATGTTAAAAATCAAAAAGCATCGGGGGCATAATTTTATTTTTAAATTTTAAAATATTAAAGCAGGAAAAAAATAGAATATAATTTTAATAACATAAAAACCCCGTTTGACAAAGAAAATACGGGGGTTGGGGTTAATTTGGGGTGAGGGGTTAAACAACCCCGGTTGGCCCTAATCCCCCTCAATCAGCCAGCTCTCCCTTTGGAAAAAAGTTGCGAGATAAAGGGGGTTTCCCCGGACTTCGTCGGTAAATCTCCTGAATAGTCGGGCTCTGCTGCCTTCAGAAATTTCGATTTTTTTCCAAAATATAATTTTTTTTAAATGTTTAAAGGCAAAAAATTGCGGTCAAATCAAAAAACT
>JAHBCN010026754.1:0-10428 GCA_019359885.1 Listronotus oregonensis | reverse complement strand
CGTGTTTTAATACGGGTGTTGGAACACTGCAAAAACTATTTTTATGTATTTTTTATTTTTTTTGAAGGAAAAGGGGGGAAAACACGTAATTGTCGGACAGGTGTATCACTATTTTCTATAATAAATTTAAAAGAAAAAAGTGAAAATTAGGTTTGTGGTCAACGTTTTTTTATCCCCCAAAAAAAAATTTTCCCAAATTTTCCCAGCTGTCGGACTAAAAAAATGCGGCAAAAATTTGTCGGACAAACATAAAATGGTTTTTTAAAAAATTTTATTTAAAATTTAAATTTTCCCCCAAAAAAAATACCTATGTGGTGATCTTTTCAATACCCTGTCTTTTGGGAAAAATTTTTCCCCAAACCGGTTTGACATGAAAAAGTCGGAAAAATTTTTTGGGGGGGAAAATTTAAAAAATTCACATTTTCAACAAAATTTGCAGTAACTTTAAAAAAAAAAAGTTGTGGTTGTTTTTTTTTAAAAACCCCTTTGGGGAAATCGCCAAAATTTTTGACTTTTTCGAGCGGAAAAGCGGGGGAATTGAAAAAGTCGCAGAGGAAAATGTGGTAGACTCGTCGAAACGAAGTTCCTCACGAATTATAAAGTTTTTGATTAAAATTCCCGGGGGTGTACTGTGGACTATTCTTGTTTATAGTGGATTGAATAAAAACTATTAATGCGACAATTATCATCCCCCCGGCAGCTTAAAGTGTATGTTATTGATTTTTTTTTTCCCCCAAAAAAACCCCCCCCTTTAAATTTTTAAAAAAATTAATGGATAAAAAAAATTTTTTGAAAAAAGGTTTTTTTAAGCGTTTTTCCAGCTTTTCTCGGTAAAAATTGGTCGAATCCGGATTTTTCAAAAACCTTTTTGGGGGGGTTTTTTTAAAAATCTCTACAAACGGTCATTTTTAAAATTTAAAGTGATATAGCCAGTATTTTTGTTATAAAAAAAAAAGGCCCCTTTTTTTTAATAATTTTTTTTTAAAAAAAAATTCCCCGAAGAAAAAAATTGGCTCGTTTTTTGATTTTAGTAAAAAAAGGTTATTCCCGAAGTCATGGCGCAGTGGACTAAAATTTAAATACTTTTTTTTCATTTAAATCGTCTGGAATTGCAACCCTACCAATAAGGCCACATCAAAAACACGTTTGTGACATTGTAAAAAACAATAAAATATTTTTAATACCACAAAATTTTTTCCCAAATAGTCCTTCCTTTTTTTTTTTTAATTTTTTTTTTCAAAAATGCATTTTTGATGACACTAAAAATTTCTAATTATCAGGGGAGAGAGCTGTAATTATTTTAAAGGGGGTTTCCGTTTCTTTTTTTAAAAGATAGTTCTTTTAAATTACTATGTTTGTTTCTTTAAAGACCCCCCCAACTTTTTTTCTATACCTACTAATTTTTTTTTGGTATTTTTGCCATTTCATCATTATTTGTTCGTTTGTATCATTGGTGACTTCGGCACAAGCTGTGCGTCCCAGCTTGTGGTTTCCGATGATACTACCCGATAAAAAAATATAAAAAAAGGGGGTTTAGTCAGTTTTTTAAAAAAGGGTGTAGCCGCAAATAACGAAATGGGAAAATGATAATTATAGTGATGACAAATGATGATAGAAAGGGGGAACTCACGTATAAAAATGATGAAAAAAAAAAAAATTTCTAGGTATTGGGGGTTTTTTTTTAAATATCAATATATTTTTAAAAAAAGGGAAAAAATTTTTTTTTTATGGATGTAGGTATGGGGGTGTTGCGACATAAATCCCATGCAAAATGGCAAATAATGAAAAAATGGTTTTTCTATAAATTTTGAGAAAAAAACACAGGCCCACAAAATAAAAGTGGTGTGTGCTGGGTGTCGGACTAAGTCAAACAGCATAAAATCAAGAAAACCCCAAAAAACCGATACGGCAAATTTATCGGCAGAAATCTGCTACCACAAAATGTTTGGACTACGACTATAAAAACCAGAGGTTCTCAAACTTATTTCTTTTTCCCCCACTTTAAAAATCGATTTTTTTGGGCCCCCCCTTTTTTTTACCTTAAAAATCTCAATAACATATTAGTCTCGCCTGGAGTTTTCTTAGGGGGGGAGAGCACTATTAATGCAACTTTACCATATTAAGAGTATCTTTAAGAGTATCGGGGTAGCGGGCGGAGTGGCGGGAGGGCGAGCGAGTGCGATGCGTGCATGTGGCGGAACGTCACGTCTAGAGGTGGGAAGTTCGAATCTTTTTTACTGAATTGATTTATTTGAAAAGATTTGTTCGCAACTGATTCACTTTATTATGATCCCGTTGGACTCGGTCGGTTTTGAATTTCACAAAAAATGTGTTAGTTATCTTAAGTAAAGAAATTATTTACATTTATTTCATTTTGATATAATTATCATTTAAAAAAAAAAATATTTGGAATCAATCTTTAAAAAAATATAATTAATAAAAACCTAGAAATGCCTCCAAATTAAGTTTTTTTTCAAAAAAATAGTTAAAACAAAAAAAAAAAATTCTTTTTTGAAAACTGGCTCGAAACGACAATACGCATAAATTGTTTGCCTAATAAACCCCGGGGGTTTTCCCCTCGCCACTTGCCAGGTCGTAGCCAAAAACGGCCGATTTGCCGTCATAAAAAACCAATTCCAAAACTTGATTTTAAAATCCGATTCTCCCTTTTTTGTGACCTTATGAACCACACGAATCACCCAAAAAGAGGTTCGTTAAAAAACCCCAAAACGATCAAAAAAGGGGCCCAAAAAAAGATTCAAAACCTTTGGGCCCGGAAATTAATTTTTCAAACCCGTGCACTGATTCTTTTTTTTAAAAAAAAACGTTCGGGAACGAATACCCTAGTCACGTCAGTCGCCGGACGGTCGCGAGCCGCGGCTGTATATTTGGGCCACTGTACTCCGAAACACGGACCGACGAACGTTGACGGACTAAAATACAGGATTGCACAAATAAATCAAACAATATTTATTCGAAACGTGAATTATAATCAAAACCCTTTTAATTTTAATTTTTTTTTTTTTTTTTTTTTCTAGATTAGGTACATAAAAAAACCCCCCTTTGTTCGGCAAGTGTTCTGCTCGGCCCCAACAATATATACAAAATTTTTAAAAAATGTGTTTTTGGGGGGGAACCTAACCTACGGCACTTGAAGACACAAAAAATCTTTCAGTTTTTGGGGTTTATTCCCAAAAAAAAAATACTATCGTAGTAGTATTATCTTTGCTATTACTAAATATCTTAAGATATAAATAGCGTTGTGAACGCAATAAAAATATTTAATATTAATTTATTATATTTTTAATTTATATTTATACAATAAAATAGGATAAAAATATGAACTAATAAATGGATGCTGGTAGTAGAAGGATTTTAATTTCAGTGAATTTTAAAACATGAAGTACTAAAGTTACAAATCACCCACCGCCCCCCAAAATCACATCAGCGCCCCCAATTTTTTCTGGGTTTACCGCCCCCCTCTAGGCATTCAGCGCCCACAAGGGGGCGTTATCGCCCACTTTGAGAAAGACTGATATAAACTATAAGAGATACAAAAAAATTTATAAAACGAAAAATGTAATTGTCCATATAAAAAGTTATGTAAACATTTTTAAAAAAAAAAAAATAAAAAAGGGGGGATATAAACAGAAATATAATTTTGACCAAAAATGTCTGTCCAAAATAGGATTTTTTTTTATTATTAATTATTTATTTATTCAGTTATATCTCAAATCACTTAAAATTTGCAGAAAAAAAAACATAAATTAAAAAAATATATATTTTCAAATTTTTCTAGGAGTATACCTTGAAAAATTCCTAAAAATTTAATTTTTTCATTATAACTCAAAAAATATTGCATTTAGACAAAAAAGGGGTTTTTAAAAGGGGGGTTTAACAAGAGCGCCGGATTAATTATTAAAAAAAAAAAAAATTTTTTTTTGAATTAAGCAAACATTTATATTTTTTTTTTGAAGAGAAATAGTTGCGATTAAACATGAAATACCACATCCGGCAAAAAGGAAAACCCCCAGACCTCTGGCAAACGGTCATTCTCTTCCCCCAAAAATTTTGGATAATGTTTTCGCATACCTGTGGCTCTATTTCAAAAAAACGCGCCCTATCTCTTCCTTTTTGGCGTCTAATTGTTTGTGGCTTGTTCACATACACCTTTTATTTAAAAAGGGGGCTCCAAAGAAAGTAGTCCATCGGCGTTAGATCCCCCTGATCTTGGTGGCCAATTTTGATCGCCAAACCGAGAAATGACACGGTCTGGAAAAAGGGGGGGCAGAAATCTTTTTCGGGGGGCTGTGTCGGTCGCACCGTCTTGTTGAAAAAAAAAACACCCACATCAATTCCCCCCCAATTCAGGCCACAAAAACTCGGTTAACATTTCGCGATACCGCACACCATTAACAGTTAGCGCATTTCCAGCTGCATTTTCGAAGAAATACGGACCAATCCTCCCCCCCGCCCATAATGCGCACCAAACAGTTACTCGCGGTGGATGCATTGCCTTTTTTTCCCAAAAACACATGGGATTTTTCCCCCCAAAAATTTCCCCGTTCTGCTTATTCACATCCCCCTTTAGCTAAAAAAAAGCCTCATGGGAAAAAAAATTTTTTTTTTCGAAAAACCCCCAAAATTTAAATTTTTTGGTGCTCCAACACCCAATCAACGAACCACGGCGCTGCGCATGGTCCCTTGGCTTAAGTTCCTGCGTCAGTTGAATCTTGTACCTCAGATGCAGATCTTTTTTTAAAATTGTTGAGGGGGGGCCCCGGTAATGTTCAATTCTTACCACGATGCCGAATGGAAGTGCCTGGATTCTCTGCCACACTTTCCCCCACTGCGGCTAGCGATGGATCGACAAGGACGCGGCGAACAGGCTTCTTATCCAAAAATTAAATTTCGTCTAAATTTTTTTAATTGCGGCGAACTGTTTTTCCGGCGAACTTTTCCCAAATTTTTTTTAATGGTTTTCCAATAATTAAACGTTGTTCGTTTGAATAGTGCTCCATAACAATCGCGTGGTATGAAATGACAACTGAAAAAAATAAACATTGAATTACTAAACAAAATGGCGGCAAATTCAAATCCGGCGCTCTTGTTGAGACACCCTTTACAACTTTAAATTAAAGCTTTGTAAAAATACATAGTTTTTGTCGTACAAAAATTCGTGTATCTTTTATAGTTTTTTAGATATTGACGTTTTTTTTGCTTTTTTTTTTTTGGGACCCCCAAAGAACCTTAGATTCGTGTTCGGAAAAAAAAAATACGTCAGAAAATCTTAGTCCGACCCCCGGGGACACACCACTTTTTTTTGGGGGTGTGATTTTTTCGCTAGAGTTTATAGAGAAAATAAAAAAAACCTATTTTGGTACCTTAAATTTAACACAAGGAAAATCAAAAAAGAACCCTTCTTTAAATTTTTTTTTTTGCAATATGGCTTAAGAAAATTTTTTTAAACTTATTAAGCATGGTTTTAACAACATTCTCAAATTTTTTTGAAAAAAATATTAATAAACAACGATGGGGGTTTTTTGGGGCGTCTTTGAAAATCTTTTCATGCCCTCAGCTGAAATTTTATCGGAATCAAAATCTATTAAATCTAGTCGAAGCAAAAAAACCCTTTTTTTAAAACGTTTTTTTGATTTTTTTTTTTTTTAAAATTTTTGGGGTCATTCAAAAAAACTGCGAATTTTTACAAAACCGCCATTTTGGGGTTAAAAACCCCTTAAAAAAAAAAAACCCAAAAACAACGGGGGGGGTATATTACAAAAAATGGAAAAGGTTTAGATTAATTCAAAATGATTTTTGGGGTGGCAGTGATCAGGGTTTTTTTAAAAAGTAGTTTTGAAATAAAGGTTCAAAGTTTTAATTTTTTGAAAAGGGGAAGTTTTTTTTAAAAAAGACGAGACTAATTTATTAATCATTAACTTTCTTGAGTTTTGCTCTGATCGACTTCAAATTTTAAAAAAAAAAAAAAAAAAAAAAACGATTATTTGGCCTACCCCCCTCTTAAACAAAATATGTTTTTAATTTAAAATTTATTAATATATTTTGTTTAATCAATAAGTTGATAATTTAAATAGTTTTTCTTTTTTTTTTCAAAAATTTTTGTTGGTTGGTTCCTTGTTACAAATTAACCCAGTCTTTGAAAACATATTTTTCGTTAAATTTTCATTCAATGTCATATCCTTAAAAAAAATTGGTATGACAAGGGTTCCAATGAAGAACTGGGCAAATTAGTTTAAAATTGGTTTCCCATTTTTAATGTTAAGGATTTCGCTTTTGCACAAGTAAAAAAATAAAGGCTGAGTAAAAATGTGATATTAGCTGGAGGTGGAAAAATCGGCCTTTTTTGCCCATCATATTTATGAAAAGTCAAATTTTAATTTAATTTTTTTTAACAGACGGGGGGACCCATAGGTAAGAAAATACCGGACGAATTTGAATCTCCGCTATTTGTGTATGCTTTTTTTTTTGTTCAGTAAGAAACAACAAAGTAAAAAATTTTCAGTTTTTGGGAATTATTTAAAGTATAAAAAAATTTTTTCGCCTGGCAAATTTAAGGAAGAACACGGGGTTTTTAAAAAAATTTTAAAATTTAAAACCCCAAAATGGATATTTATCAAATTGGGAAAAAAATTAAAATTGTTAGTGGTAGGCATAATTCCACTCACCCCCGTTATTGGTCTCGGGAAAAATTTTAGGATTTTAAACTTAGAACTCAGGTTCTCAAAGGTAAATGTCTGGAGGGGGATTTAGGGGGGAAAAATTTTTTTTTAAATTTCTGCCCCATATGAAAAAAAAAGAATTTTAGATATTAAAATTAAAAAAATTTTAAGAATTTCAAGGATTTTCCGTTTTAAAAAAAAATTTTTTGGTATAATAATTTTAAAAGTCTTATTTTTTGAATTAAAATTTTTTCAATAATTTCCTTTTTTACTTAAAAATTTTTTTTTTTTTTAAATAAATGGAATTTTATTTTTTAATTTGTTTGTGAAATTTTGGGGCGTTATTTTTTTAAAGAAGTTTTTAAAAATTGTTTAATAAAGCTTTTAAATATATTTAAATTTTTGTTTACATTTTTTAGAAATTAATTTTGTTATGGAAAAATTTTAATCCCCCCTTTAAAATTTTTAGATAAAATTTTAAAAATTTTTTAAAAAATTTTTGGGTTTTAATTTAAACCCTTTTATTCCACAAGAAATTTTTTTTGAAACTAATTTTTTTTTTTTTTAACAATTTTTTTTTTCAAAAAAATTGAAAAAAACAAGCCCCCTTTTTTCCCCAAAAAAAAATTTTTTTAATTTTAAAAATTTTATTTTAAAAATTTAAAATTTTTCATAAACTGGGGGAAAGGCCTTTCTTATTTTTTAAAATTTTTTATATTTTTTTTTTACAAAATTTAAAAAACTATTGATTTTCCGAAAGTGTTTTTGTTTTTTAAAAAATTTTTTAAAAGGTTTAAAGGGGTTTTTTCCAAAAATTTTTAAAAATTTTAAAAAGGGGGCTAAAAAATTTGGAAGATTAACCCCAAATTTAAAGGGGGAAATTTTTTAAGGGTTTTATTTTTCAAAAAGTTTTAAAAAGTTTCCCCAAAAAAAATTTTAAAATAATTTACGTTTTTTAATTAACAGTAAATTAAATTTTTATTTTTTAATTAAATTACAATTATTTTTTTAATTTTCTTTTTGGTTTTTTATTTTTTTTAAAAAAAAACTTTAAATTTTTTTTTTTTCCATTACTTTTAATTTTTTTATAATTTGGGGTTTAAAAATTTTTCATTTTTCCACATTTTTTTTTTAATTTTTGGGGATTTTTTTTTTAAAAAAATTTTTAAAAAAAAAATGAAGGATAAATTTTTAATTAATGATTAAAACCCCATAGGGGGTTTTTCAATGAATTTTTATATGTAATTAATTTCCCTTTTTTTTAAATTTTTGAGTTTTTTAAATTTTTTAAAAATTTTGTGAAAAACGAATATTTTTTTTTTTTTAATATAAACTTAATAACTTTAAACAAAATTCATTTTTTTTCGGATCAAATTTTTTTTTTTTTTAAAAAAAAAAAAAATTAAAAAAGGAAAAAAATTTTTGAATTTAATTTTTTTATATTCCCCCAAATTTTTTTAAAATTTTTAATTTATAGAATAGGGTTTTATAAAAAAAATTTTTTTAATTTTAGAAATGATAAAAAAAGGGGGTTTTTTAATTTTCCAAAAAGGGCCCTGTTTTTCCCTTTTTTTATTCTAATTTTTTTTTTTTTTATTTTTTGTTGTTATTCGAAATTTTGGGCTTTAAAAAATGGGGTGGGATTATTTTTTTTTTTTTTTTTTCCAAAATGTTAAAAATTTTTTTTTTCTTTTTTTTAAAAATTTAAAAATTTTTTCTCCCCTTTTTAAATTTTTTTAAAAAAAAATTTTTTTTAAAAAAAAAATTCAATAAAATTTTTAAATTATAAAAACTAAAAATGGAAAAAAAAAGTTTCGGTTTTTTTTTTCCCTTTAAAATAAGGGGGGAAAAATTTCCCTTTTGTGTTTAATTTGAATTTACAAAACATAAAGGGCCCCCAAAATTTTTCCCAAGGGGTTTTTACCAATTTGTTTAATTTTTTTTAAAAAATTTTAAACGTAACAAAATTTAAATATTTTTTTTTTCGGGGGGAAAAAAACCTTTTTTAAAAAAATTTGTCAAGTCAAAAAAGATTTTGATAGTTTTTCCCCAAAAAAATTCCCCCCCAAATCCAAAAATGATTGTTTTTTTTTACTTTTTAAATTTTTTTCTAATTAAAATTTTTTAAAAACTACCCAAATTTTTTAAAAAATTTTATTTTTTTTTTTTCCCCGGGCCAAATTGTTTGGTTTTTTTCCCCAGATTAAATTTAAATTTTTTTATTTTTTTTCCCTTTTTTTTTTAATTATTAATTTAAATTTTAAAGTTTTGGGAAAAATTTTTAAAGCCGAAGCCCAAAAAAGGTTTTACTCAAAACGGTTAAGGGGATTTTTTAATTAAAATTTTTAAAAGGTATTTTTTTTTAATTTAAAAACTTTTTAAAGGTTTCCAACCCAGACATGAAAAAGTCACAATGGGGTTTTTTGGTAAAGGGGGGAAAAGGGTTGGGGGGGTGGGGAAGGGGTTAATTTTTTGGGGATGTCATTCCCCAGAGACTGGGGTGGCTACAAGGTTTGACTACAGTATTAGATATCAGCCGGAATTAACCAGTCAAATGCATCTTCCTGCCTTTAAAAGGGGTCCAATAATTACGTTTGTGAGATGTCGTGAGATTTGGCCCCGACTATCTCCCCCCCTAATCTCAAGTGAGATTTTTTAAAATACGTATTTTTAGTGTAAATACGAATGTGCGCTTGATTTTGTTGAATTTTTTAAAAAAAAAAAATAATTTTCTTTAATTTTTATTTAAACTAGTATTTAAAAAATACTGAATACTAGTTAGAGTCACAGTAAAAATATTATTGAGTAAGATTAGCTTATTGTTTACCGAGAATTAGCAAAATTTTTTGTGGAGAAACATATTTTACTTACCTTATATTTGCCGAGATCGTTTCTCTCCTTTGTGGGGATTAGGGGAATGGGCCCTCCATAGGCGTGATTTTGGGGAAGGGGGGGGAGTTGGGGGGATGATCGGGGGTTTCGTGGGGGTCGAGACTTTTATCAGGTGTTGTAATATCAAGTTGCAAAATTTAAAAAAATTGATCGAAACTTATTTTAAAAAAAAATTTTGGGATCCTTCTTTATTTTACCAAAATTTACTATAAAAAAAAAGTAAAACGGTCTAAAGCCACTAGATAAATATTTTTTCTTAGGTAGGCAAACCACATTTTTTTTTTATCTGATTTAAAATCGGGTTGTTTTAGTTTGAAAAAGAGAAAGAAAAAACACTAACAAAAAAAAGTTTAGCATTTATCGTAAAAAACAGAGCCATGCTTAAAATTCAGCAATGGAAAGACTTTTACTTTAAATTTTTTTTTGCTTATTTTATTTTCAAAAGAAAATAAACTCTAGTCATATCTTCGTATAACCATAGGGGTTTTTGGCAAACATGATAACATTCAGTTTAAAAGTTGTATTTGATCAGCTCTGTCGAATGCTATAATAACCATGACAAACAGTTAGAAGGAGTAGAAATTTTGACAAAATATGACTTTGGTGGTAAAAATCCATGTCCTGTCCAAAAATTATTCAGGTTAGAAAAATTTTTTCAGAAATAATATCATTTTCAAAAATGTATTGTCTGCTTAAATTATTGTTTTCAAAGTATACAATCAAATATGATATCTATATAAGAATTTAACATGTACAAAAAATATTACCAATTTTAAGATATGTCTTATTAATACAAAAAACCCTTAAAATATCTGGGAAGAAAAATATTAAATTTCCCCAAAAAGTAAAAAATAAT
>JAHBCN010026753.1:0-10432 GCA_019359885.1 Listronotus oregonensis | reverse complement strand
TTAATCTTGCATTATCAATTTTTAAGCCGACAAGGGACACACATAATATTTAACGGATATTGTTAAATGGATATCGGAAATAAAGGTTACAAACATTTTTAACCACTGTTATTCTGTCTCATAAATGTTTGTTATTAGTGAAAAGTATATGCCTAAAAAGCATTTAAAAAAAACTTCCACTTTTTATAATGCAACCAGAATCTTAGGATTAGATTAAACTCATTTACACTATTTTCCCCCTTTTTTTATCACAAAATTGGTATAAGTACATAATATAAAAAATGTTTGAAATTTTTTTAAAAAATCGTGTTTTTATTTATTTACAAAGATTTTTGGTAAAAATACAAAACTTTAAAAAATATCGACCATTTAAATAGAAGGCAGTAAAGTGGCGCCACCTATTTTTCCATATTAACAGATGATAAAAATCTAATATTACACAATAATTTTAAATATTCTATGGTAGTATTTTTAATAACCAACAATTTTGTGCAAAATAAAAAAACAGTGCATGTTGGAATTTGACATTTGATGATGTAATTTATAGATAGTAAAAAGAATTATGGAAATCCGGCCCTGACCTACTATTCATTAAATTCCGAAACCCCTTTCCCCGCTGCCCTGCACGCCTGGACAATTTTGTTCTACAGTATTGGGCTCCATACACCTTTAAACTTCCTTGGTTAGAGATTGTTCGTGCGTTAACGTACGAACGCGGACGTTCGTGACTTCGCAACTTTTCGCGGCTTTTCGGTCCCAGTAGACGACTGAACAATCCGATCCCTGCGATGCGTAGGGTCTGTCCGATGCCGACCAGTGGCCGCCTACCCTGATGCTAGTTCTTTTAAACGGCTAGATCTTCCACGAGTGCTTATTGCCAGCTTATTCTAAGGTCGTTTTCTTGTCTGGTTCTAAACTTCAAGCATTATTAGAGGGCCTTCCCGCTCGGCGTAAAAAGTATGCCAGAAAAAAAAAACAGTACACCTTTTTTCGGTGATTGGTTGGGGGGAAGAGGTATGTACTCCGCTCTGTTTGGGACGGGGTAAATCCCTCTGGGGGACCAATCAGACACTTGGACCAAGTGGGAAAGGTTATACTGTTCTGCTATATTCTTCTTCTTTCTCGCACACTTTTTCGCATGGCTGGGCCCCAATGCTGCCCCTAGAGGGATGGTCGAAGTATATTTTGAAGCAAACAAAAAAAATTGTACGATTGGCAACACTGGTTAGGGCCCCGGTTTTTTTTTTAAAAACGATTTTCAAGATGGTGACTCGGATCGAAGCGAGGGGCTTGTAGAAGTCTTCAACGACGAAATTATGGGAAAAAATCGGAAAGTGAAAATTCCAAGCCAAATGTGCAAGATGAGGACAGTGAAAGCGCTGAGGAAACCTTTGAACGGAATCCATTATTTAGTGCAAGAACGGGTAATTTTTGAAGTTTAAAGTTTGTTTATCCAACCCAAAATTTGATAACGTACTGTTTTTTTTTTTTTTAAGTCCAAACTTTTTTACATTTTACCTTTTTTAGATCCAGCCGAAATCATTCAATCAAGGTACAATGAAATCGAGAGCAATACGAGTATTATGTTCATTATGAAGGTTACAATCGTCGGCCGATGAATGGGAAAATTTTTTTTAATTAAGTGTTTTTGTATTTAATCCTATTTGGGAAATTTTTTTGGGTTTCCCAAGGGGTCGAATAATGTCATCACAGTTTAACTTAACTGATGGACAAAAAATCCCGGGACATTAAAGCTTGGACTGACCGCCCAGTTATAACTGATCTACTTTCGGATGTTCTGACAAAAAATCACCAGAAATCAAAAAAGGCGGCATGATGAAATAAATCATATTCAGAAAACGTGTTGTAAATAATTAAAAAATAGAGTGTAATTCTAAAGCTCCAAGTGTCAAAAGTATTTTGTAAAGAAATTAAAGAAAAACATATGATAATTGCGCATTAGTGGGGCTCCACCTATTAAAAAATCAAAAAATAGGTATATTGACTTGTTCTTTGGTAATTGTCTTGAAAATTGCCTCCTCCCATTTTGAACAAATATTTTGTACGGTGGTTTTTTGGGGCGCTTATTATGAATCTGAAAAAATATTTTTTTGGCAACGTTTTGTTTTCGAGATATTTATCATGAAAATTGAAAATTAAATTAACTTCATTTTCATTTATATTTCCCCTTCTTTTTTACGCAATTCTTGATTTTTGTATAAAGTGGCACACAATATTTTATAAACCCCTTTTTAAAACCTGGTATTTTTATTTATTTATACCTTTTATTAAATTGCAAAGTTTCAAGTTCAAACGCAGCAGCCATCTTTGCTTATAAAATCCCTAGTGTATACATGGTTGCTACTTTTAAGACATGTGAAAGTGGAGGTTTGCAATTAAAGGGAAAAAAAATTAAAAAAATAAAAACAATTTTTTTAAAAAGTGTTTTGGAATATTGTGTGCCAATTTAGTGTAAAAATCAAAATTCTGTGCAAAAAGAGGGATTGGGTTAAATAAGGTCAGTTTGATTTTCAAGTTTGATGATGAATATCTTGAAAATAAAACCCGGTTCCAAAAAAATATTTTATAAGATTTGAAAATCAGTCCCCCAAAAAAACCCCATATACCAAAATTTGGTCAAAATCTGAGAAGAGGCAACTTTAAGACAATTACCATTTTTTTTTCATTGTGTTCCATTTTTGGGGAACAAATCTTTAAATTAAAAAAAAGTAATCGTTGGTTTTACATCCCAAAAAAGGAACCCATGATTCTACGTTACCAAACACTATAGTCTATGATATGGGTTTAAAAAAAATATACCCTCATCTGTTAATTGATAAAAAAATTTGTTTTATAGGCCAATTAAAAAAAATTATAAGGGTGTTATTTAAAAGTGTCCGAATTTAGAGATTTTTTTCAAGTATTTTTAAGGTAAAAAGCCTATGAACGGGGCAAGATGCTTTTTAAAAGATACAGGGTGTCAAAGTTTTATTTATGTTTTTTCGGGCATAATTTTAAATAATGCCGTTTTCCCGGGAAAGAAAATTGGTACCGGGGGGGTTTTTTGACATGAGAAATTTGAATTTGTTCTTAATTTCTTCTTACTTGAAAGGGGCTATCTACTTGTATGTTCTCACTTTCAAGGGCCTGGCTTTTGTACAACCTTGAAACATTTTTGTTAAAAGAAATGGATTCCTTAGTCATTTTTACGTAAAAAAGGTACTCTTATTAAATGACGCTAGGAGCAACCGTTTTCGAAATATTTTAATAATAAATATGCTAAGTAAAGACCGCCGAAAATGACGGTTTTATCAAGTAGCCTAGTCAATGCATTTTGTTTGTGTTGTCATGTAAAAATTCAGACATAATACAATTTTGACGTACAGTTGAGTAGTAGGTAATAAATATTAGTGAGATTTTTTTTAAATGGTAAATTTTACCAATGCTGAGTATGCTGACATGCATTTTACAACGGACTTGCTAATGGAAATGCTTATGAAGTTTGACGTTTGTACAGGAGCTTATCCAATCGCATAGTTCCAACTCCAAAACTTTTTCAAGAATCAAGGTCGGTTAAGAGAAACAGGAACATTTGAGAAAGCTAGTCACCTGTTAGGGCAGTTCGAACGGTAAGAACCCCAGATATCGAAGATGCAGCCTTAATATGGTGGAAAAAACAGCCAGAAACAAGCACCAGGAAAGAAACTTTTAAATATTTCTCATTTTCTGGTATGGAAAATTTTGGTATAATTTATTATATCCCTTATCATGTTCAAAGAGTTCAGGCACTGTTTCCTCGTGACTTTCCCTTACGAAAAAATTTCTGTCGTTGGTTTCTCCAATGCCTTATTCAAAACCCTTTGTTTGAAAACCTTATCCTGTTTAAGCCGAAGCAAATTTCTCTACGTAACGCTATACGTAATTTTCATAATAATCATATGTGGTCAAATGAAAACCCACATGCAATACAGGAATCACATTTTCAAGAACAGTTCTCTGTTAACGTGTGGGCAGGAACTTTGGGAGATAATTTGATAGGTCCATTTTTCCTTCCGGGAAGATTAAATGGCGAGATATACGTCGTTTTTTTTGAAGAGAATTTGCCTATTTTACTGGAAAAAAGTGCCACTTAGACTAAGGAATGGGGATGTTTTATGCAGGACGGTGCCCCGCACATTTTAGCATCCAAGTGAGGAAAAACAAAATTTCAATAAAACTTGGATAGGTGGGGGGATCAACCATGGCCTCCTAGGTCGCCAGACCTTAATAGTTTGGATTATTTCCTTTGGGGAACCCAAAACATTAGTTTACCAAACACCTATTCAAAATGGAAGAACTGAGAAATCGAATAATGGACTCTTGTAGAACAATTGAAAATACTCCAGGAATTTTCCAGAGGGTATGCGAATCAATGAGGAGAAGATTGGATGCGGCCTACAGGCAGGGGGTGGGCATTTCCAACATTTATTGTGATTTTGATCTGGTTTTTCATCCTGTTTTTATTTAGTTTTTTGTCTGTTTTTTTTTTTTTTTAATATTTATGTTGATTAAAAAAGTTAATTTACAAAATTGTTTCATTTTTTTCAAAACACATGCATCGATTATTTCAAACCAAAATATTTCAAAACGATTGCTCCTAGCACATCTAATAAGACTATCTTTTCGCATAAAAATGACTACGGAATTCATTTCTTTTACCAAAAATAAAAAATACAGGGTTGTACCAAAAATCATACCCTTTTTGAAAGTGAGAATATACATGTGGCTACCCCTCACAAGTAAGAGCTAAATTAAGAACAAATTCAAATTTCTCATGTCAAAAACCCTCAGGTACCAATTTTCTTGGAAATCGGCATTTTTAGGAAATTATGCAAAAAAACAAAATAAAAATAAAACTTTGACACCCTGTTCTTGAAACAAATTTTTAGACCACACGTTCATGGAACTTTTCCCTTTAAAAAAAATTTTTGAAAAATCACTTCTGAAATATCGGACACTTATTAAATAACACCCGTATATTTTTTTTTTTCATTTTAAATAAAAATAACAAATAATGCAAAAATGGATCCATATATTTTTATTAAAATCAAGTAAAAGATCACATGCAAGTAAATTTATATTTTAAAGAATCTAGAGAAAAACCTATACAGCATAATTACCAATTATGAAAATATGTTTATTATTAGATATGCAGAAATGGATCCTACTACTGCAGCCTTGGAAAAAGAACATGAACAAATCACGAAAGTAAAATACATTGACCGAATTCAGATTGGCAGGTTCGAGATAGATACTTGGTATTTCAGTCCTTACCCTGAAGAATATGGAAGACAATCAAAATTGTGGATTTGCGAGTATTGTTTAAAGTACATGAGGCTGGAAAAAAGTTACAGATATCATATGGTAAGTGGTATTTTTATTTATTTATACCTTTTTTATACCACACCATCACAAAAGGATGTTTAATTTTTTCATTGTTTCTCTAGATTGCCTGAAATAGATAACACAAATATTTTTGTAAATGTTTAAATATCTAATTAAAAAAAAAAATAGTGTAGGTAACTCTTAGGCTAATACTGATACAGACCATATCTTACAAATGATTACAGCGAAGATTAATAGTCGGACAGCCTATTTCCCTATAAAGTGTTTGATTTAGGTATTTTGTTTCGTTAAGGTAGATATAAGTAATTTACTGATTGCTTTATCTACCTTTAATATACATATTTAGAGTCTATTAAAATTTCAGGGAATCAAACTTTTTATTATTTTTAAAATACAACTTGGAGGGGTTTTTGGTTCAAAAATTAACCCCTTCCAAAGTGAAGGCCCTTTTTAGTTTTTATTCTAATATATTAACTTTCAAGTGGTCAAACGGCTTCACACCTATTCTGTTGCGCAGTAGCTGGTGTACCCAGGTAGGGTCCGCAACCAGTAGATTACTTACTTATCTATCCTATCAAGACAACTAAGTAAGATATCTACCTGAATCAAAAACTTCATAAAACATGTGTCATGAGCTCTTGGACTATTAGCCTTAAGGTCTAGCATATGCTGCATCATTATAACAAATTCTACTCGGTCTGCGATGTATTTCATTTAAGACTTATAACACTTAAAATTATGCTTAGCAGTAATAGATTGAACAATATCTACATATTTGTGACCCACTTTCATCAGTTCTGACTTATTTGTAATTTTACTTTTTTATGTTTTTTTTCTTTGATTGTTTAATATGTTTGCAATATTGTAATTGTATTTTAAGTAAGTATAGAATAGAATAGAAAACTTCTTTATTTCAAATTACATTAATTATACACACTGCATAAACAACACAAAATGAAATGACGTCAGCAAAAGAAATAAGCCTAGTCCAAGTTAGGCACTAAATAATAACAATAATATATACACATCTATACAAAAAATTCAACAATACAATCAGTGTCCATTCTAAATATTTCTGTAATTAGATTTCCAAGTAATCATAATTACCCAACCAAGTAATCATTTATTGAATAAGGCTCCAAGTCTAAAAGTAATTTTTTCAACTTCCTTTTAAACAATCTTTCGCTGCTAACATTTTTAATTTCATTATCTAACTTGTTATACAATTTAATACCCATATAATATGGGCTTTTTTCAGATATGCTTAAACGGTGGATTGGGTAATTTATATTGCTTGTTCTAGTGTTATAGTTATGATTATTTTCTTCACAGAGAATGTCCTTATTTCGGTAAAAAAACAAAATAACATCAAATATATACATGGCGTAAATGGTTAGTATGCCTTTTAATTTAAAAACTCCCTACAGGACTGTAAATATGACATTTTACATAAATTTTAAAGCACACTTTGTATAAAAAAAAATTTTTTGTATCCGGAGTTTGCTGCCCAAAAAATAACACCAAACCTAGCCGGGATTCAAAATTCGCAAAGTATAAAGTTTTCATTGCAGTTTCATCCAGATATTTTGATACAATGCGGAAGCAGTAACATATTTTATTAATTTTTTTTCTAAGTTTCTATATGGGATGACCAACCAAAAAAAATTGGGCAAAACAAAACCAAGGAATTTTTTTATTTTTTGGGGTAGAAAATTGATATTCATTAATTTTAATTAACTCTGGTTTTTTTTTTTTATTCAACTTTGTTTTAAATAGGACAGTGTTTGTTTTATTTTCATTTAAAAGTAACTTATTGTTTTAAAAAACCAGTTTTTGCTCTTTATAAAAATATCTGTTGCATTTCCTTCTTTTCGTTAAATTCTTTACCAGCGGCTAGTAAATTGGTATCATCAGCATATGCAGTGATACAAGAATTATCATTTTTTGGGGTTTCCCCAATTTTTAAATCATTAAAAAAAAATTATGAATAATTTGGGGGTCCAATTTTTCCCCCCCTGTGGAATACCAAACTGTGTTTTGTGATATTTCTGATTTATAATATACATTGTTTATTTGAGTTCTTTTACTTAAATATGACTTAAACCAGTCTAATTTTTTTTCCCCCAAAATTCCATATAGATTCAGTTTTTTTAAAAGTAATTTCATCTAAACAGTCATATCCCTTTGGGAAAAATCTAAAAATTTTTCCGATTGCCATGTTACCCTGCTCCAGACATTTCAAAATTGCCTGTGTAAATTGAAAGATCCCCGTCTGAACTGATTTCCCTTCACGATAGCCATTTTTGGTTGTTTGACAGAAGGTCATTTGTTTTCATGAATTCAATCACGACTGCACATCACTAGCCCAAACAATTTAAAAAAACCGGGAGGCAAACTTATTGGCCTATAATTATCATACAACTCTGGATCGCCTTTGTTTTTATAAAGTGGTTTTAATTAAGCTAATTTTAATTGACGGAAAAACCCCCTTCCCTAGTGAGTTGTTTATGATGTAACATACAACATCATGATTACTGGAATACTCATTTTTATTATTATCGTAGGTATTTCGTCATCCCCACTACTTTGTTTGTTTTTAATTTTCTTATTTAAATGGAGTATTTCTTGGGGTGTTACAGGTCTAACATACATACTTTGGTTTTTTTTTTTTAACTTGCATTGGTATTTTTTGTGTTTAATATGTTTCATCAGTTGGGGACTATCTTTAAAAAAAAATTATTATAATTATTTGAAATATCTTCGGGGTTTCCAGAAAAAAATCGTGTTGTCCGTTGATAATCGTCCAACAATATCATTATGAATAGACCACATGGTTTTTTTTTTTATTATCGGATTGTTTTATTTTAGTTGCATAATTCTTAGATCTATTTTAAAAATTAAAAATTTCCCCCTACTTTTTTTTTCAGTTTTATACATTTCCCTAAAATTAATGCTCTTATCTTTTAATGTTAATAATATATCTAACTTTTTTTTTTCTGCTTTTATTTCTTCCAAAATTTTCAAAACAAAGACTTTTTTTTATGTTTTTTTTTTACTAATTTTTTTGGAAAGCATTCGTAAAAAACATTTATAAAATTATTCATAAATAAGGACCATTGTCTGTTTACATCGGATATATCTACCTAAAAAAAGTCTAGCCAGTCTTGGTGTTTAAGTGAGTTTACAAACATATTTTTATTTATTTCTGAGAAAAAAAACTTGTAATATGGTTTAAACGGTTCTGGTTTTTTTTTTTTAAAGCTAACCTTTTTTTGCAGTGTGATCCGATATAACAGTATTCAGTACACGACCACTTATATCACATAATGGAAAATTACAAAAAAAAAAATTTTCTATACAACTTTTTTTTAAATCCTTTTTTAAATTTAGTGTTTTTAAAATTTATGATGCATATTAAATGAGTTCATGATTGGGGAAAAAAAATATTTTACTATTGTTATTTTCTATAAGTTCGATATTAAAGTCACCAGCCATAAATACCTTTTTTTTTTTATTCACCACATTCACAAACACATCATCCAATTTTTTAAGAAATATGTTTACGTCTCCGGTTGGGGGGGGTATATATTGAAATCACAATAATTTGCTCACCTTTTAAAATCACACTCCACACAAGCACACTAAACTGTCCTTTGATTGAAAGTGAATTAATTTGTTTTCGATTTCTTACTTTAATGTTTTTTTATGTATATTGCTGCACCTCCATACCCCTTCTTTGGGAAAAAACGATGCCAATTTAAAATCGTTTAAAGCATACATGTTCAGTTGTTCAGAATTTTTCCAATGTTCAGGGGAAAACACAGAATGCTACATTCTGGGTGTTCTTGTAGCATTTCATTTAATCTTTTTGAATAATTACCAATGGACTGGACATTCTGATGAATTATGCTGCACCATTTTTCTTCAGACTTGGTAATATTTTTTTTTAGTCTCAGATAAGTTCTTTTTTTCTTTTTTAGGAGTCCATATTTCTTCTATAAAAAAGATCCACTTTCTTTATTACTGCCATAATTTTTTTTTTTGGGGTGCCTTTTAAAATTTTTTTTTAATACGGGAAGTAAGAATTTAAGGTAAAAGGAATCAGTTAGTTTTGTCTGTTTAATATTAGCTTGCTTTGCATGCATTCTTTTTTCTCGGGCACGGTATTGCTCACTGTATAAATGTACTAAAGCAATGAAGGGTCCCCCCCTTTTTTTTTCACAAACCTAGTAATTTAGTAATTGCCGTTTTGTCTTTCCCCCCTTTATCATTCCCCTTTGTGGGTTATTTTCAGTCTTAAAAAACTGTAGCATATTACTTATTTTAGCCATTTCATCTGATCATAACTGAATAATTCGAGTCTTTTTTTAAGGTTGGGGGTAATTAAATTGTTAAGATCCTAAATCGCAAGAACATGATATGAATTATGGAATCACAAGTTATCCGGGGTTTTAAAAAAACCCCAAAATTTTATACTTTCAATTTTTTTTGGGGTTTCTGGAGAATCCAAATTATTAAAGTTCGGATTAGCGACGGTTTACTGTAAATAAATAAATAAAAGCATACAGAAAGAGTTAACGTCAAATTTTTAATCATATAAGGGGTTAAGAATATTAGATTTGTGGTTATTTGATGATTAATTACTCTTTTTTTTTTGGGAGAGTGGGGAAGCAAATGGAGACAACCTGTAGGAAAAGAAATTTATAGAAAAGGAACATTGTCAGTTTATGAAGTGGATGGCAAAGATCATAAGGTATTTTTTTATTTCAAAAAAACTTTTTTTGTAATCAATTATGATTTTTTTAACCTGATTTTTTAGTAGTTATTTGGTACACAAGATTTTGGTTATTGATGTCTTCCCAACCGTTTTCAAGTGTATTTCAATAACGGAAACGTTGTGTATCAATTAAGAAATGAAAACAATGAAAGTCCGAGATTTTATAGTTTTTTATATGTTGCATAATTTATGTATGGTTTTTAAATATTAAAAATGTTTCAGGTGTATTGTCAGAATCTGTGCCTTTTGGCGAAATTGTTTCTGGATCAT
>JAHBCN010026752.1:0-10514 GCA_019359885.1 Listronotus oregonensis | reverse complement strand
GTAAAGATGTTCAAGAAAAGAAAATATTGCATCATTTGTATTTTTATTTTTGAAATCCAAATTGATTTAAATTTAAAATTTTATGTTAATTAATAAAAAAATCATTCTACTTTTTACAATTTTTTTAATTATTTTAGAAAAAGTTGGCAGTAAACTAACTGGTCTAAAATTAGAAGGTGTATCACAATCTCCTTCTTTATGAATTGGAATAATCACAGCTGCTTTTAAAAAGCTGATAAGCCACGAGCTTCCACTGATTTTACAAAAACTACAAACAAAAATAAACTTACCAATAAATGGACAACTAGGACACTTAGGGAACCTAATATTACTAGGTAGTCTTAAGCCATGTTTGGTGTACAAATGATAGGCCATGGATTGATCCGTAGGGCACTTCCTTCCGCAATATTTGCAAAGACAAGCGTCAAAATCCATGTGGTGTACTTCGTTCATATGTTTACGGAAGAGATAATAAAGAACAAATTCTGGAGCTTCTCCATCACCTAGGCACTCCATGCAAGTCCACGGCCCCTCCTCACTAGCCGCCCTAAATTCGGCATTTTGCCGTGGCCTCTTATTATATGTAGTACCAAAAGAAGGCAGTTCTTTTTGTGCAGTCGGTTCTACCTTAATTTCTTTCTTGTTTAGTATTGGTTGCGGTTTTTCTACTGTAGGTAGAGGCTAAAAAATTAAAACATATGTTTTCTTTTATCTGCCCTCAACAAATTAAACTGTTTTTTACCAAGACTAGTGATTTAAGTTAGACGACTTAAAATGTATACAGAAAGTTTAAAGGTAGCTGCGTCGCATTTCGCTTCTAGTAATTGGCTGGCATTTTACCTGGAATTTGCATTATGAATATTTAAGTATTTAGATTATTGATGGTTTTAGTGTTATTTGTTGGCTTAATTAAATTTTGATTGTGTTCAAAGTATGTTTTTCTTCTTTATTTAGTTTTGTTCGCATTAAACGTCGTCAAAATGAGGCATGTTTATACCAACTTAAAGTTAATGGACAGAGTATAACTTACGCCCGTGTGACTTTTATCTAGGCGGAAATGCGCCAGTCAAAGTTCCGGCCTACCTCAAAAATGTGTGTCTATTACTCGAAATGTTTCAGCCTATTTTAACCCCTATCATAACTTCGCTCCAGTTCCACATAAAGGTATGGGATTTAGTATGTAAGTATAAGTATTAAAATTATCTGTGAAAAAAATGAGATAGTTGTCAAGTGGTTTCTAGGATATGCGATTTTGAAAATTGTCCATTTTATTACTGACTGACTCAATCATTAATTCTCAAAATTATGCGGCCGAAGGAGTAGAAACTTGGTATTTGGTATGTAAGTAAGTTTTAAAAGGCATGTATAGAACAAATTCTAAAAACTGCTTATTTTTACTCGAAACGCCCTTAGTCAGATGCGGTAATATCGTATATTTAGGAGTTATTTTAGAAGTTTGCCATCTGACTAAATCTGAGTTTCTAAGGTCATAATTGTCTTAGAATTTAAAATGCAGGCAGGTTTTTACTCCATTCACTGAACTCAGAAAAAGAGGAGAGATCATATCAAAAACACTAATGTAAAATGAGGGCCAAGTTCCTATTTAAAAATCCCCGCCTCTTGAAGTTTCGAGATTTAAAATTACACCAAGATCTTTTTTGACTTAGCAAGTTTTTTACTAATCCGTCTGTATTATTAAAAAAAATAACATTCATTATCTAATACAGACATATTAGTAGCGTCAATGAATACATAAAACAGTCAAAATTTGGAAGTCCTCAAGAATAGCTCCGATTTTAAAGTGGATTATTTTTTTTAAATCGCTGCAACTTTTTAAATATTAATTTTCGTTATTTTTTACACACAATCTTTTTTGTAGATAATTAAATTTCCTACAAAAAAAGTTTTATAATATTTCTCGTATTTTTCATAGTTTTCAAGATATCGTGAACTTAATTCCTGTGATCAGAAATTTTACTCCAACTTCCGGACTCTAAGAGATTTTAAAAAAGTGACATAAAATGAATATACATAACAAAATTAGAAATTTATATATTTATTTAGGATTTAAACAATTAAATCTGAGAAACTTATTATTTTATATTAGAAATTTAAGAAGATATGATAAAATTTAAATAAATCAAATTTCATGAAGTGTTATTTATCAGAATTTTTGAAACATTTTATTCAATGTTAAAATATTTCTATAATTTCTATAATTTTCCTTTGATATTTTGGAAAAAATGTTCTTTTTTTGGAATTATTTGTATTTGCACGTAGAATATGAAACAAATCACTAAAAATTTACTAAACTTTAATAAATGTTCATTGAAAAAAACTTGAAACATACCCATTATTTTATTTTCAAAATAAAAATAACTCCTAATTTTTCACTCATGTATAAATTTTCCCATAAGACACGTTAAAAATCAAAAAAATTCAGCGGAAATTTCACGTGCCTAGACAATGTGGTATTTCCACTTACAAACACAGAACAATCGAACCTGTTTGTTTGTATTGTCAATTAGAACCGTCAAAATTAGTCAAAATGAGTCGATTTGGTCATGTACACGATGAAGAAATAGATAAAGTAATTAAAAAAACGATTTTAGTTATAGTTTTAATTTCAATTTTCAATTTCATAAAAATAATTATTTTATTATAGTACTTAAAACAAATCAATTTTAGGTAAAATTTTACTTTACGGACACCACGCCGATTTTCATGAATTTTTGCATACGGGGTTTTTTTGGGGCGCTGATCACGAATCTGAAATTAGTTTTTTCCGGCAACCTTTGGTTTTTGAGTTATGAGGCCTCTAAGTGGACTAACCTCAAAATGAACATTTTTTCAAAGTTTCTCCTTCTTGAAACTGATTACCACCAAAATGGAACATACACTTATTGGGCACTTATATATTAAACGAATACACCAAAATTTACAAAAGTTTATTGCTTATTTTTAGTAAAAAACACCTCAAATAAATCCAGTTTTTTAAATCTTGACAACTTAATTATAAATCAGGCAACCAGTTATACATCATATATCTTCTTACAAGGTAAAAAAAGTGGATTTATTTAAGATAATTTTTACTTAAAATGGACAATAAATTATTGTAAATTTTAGTGTATTTGTTTAATATATAAGTGCCTAATTAGTGTATGTTCCCAGATGTTGGTAATTAGTTTCAAGAAGGGAGAAATTTGAGGTTAGTTTACTTGGAGTCCTTATAACTCAAAAACCAGAGGTTGCCGGAGAAAAGTAATTTTAGATTCGTGATCAGCGCTTCAAAAAACTCCGTATGAAAAAATTCATGAAATTTTATAAAGAATTAAACCTTTTTATGTCTTTTCATGTTTTTTGTTACTATTATTGCGAGAGCAGACTAGCTCTCCATAATAATATCTAAAAAAAAGTATAATTTTTTAAAATAATATATAAATATCTTTATTCTGGAGAAAAGCCAAATAATGTTTCTTTTAATTTGATATTCCCAGAAATCAAAATAAACTATAAAAACCTATCTATATGGCTTAAAGTTTTATTTACTTTTTTATACATATTTTTTTTAAATATTAAAGGTACCTACACGTGTACTTTCACCAGTAACTATTTTTTAAAAAAGTCATGTCAGAAGTCAATGTCAGTTAACAAAACACATTTTTTTTAGTTTCTTATCTGTTTTAAGTGATATAATCAAATAATTTATGTGCTACACCCGTCCGTCGATAACCAATAAATTTGAAATAACATATATATCTTATAACGGGTTGCCAATGTTTTCAAGTAAGTTTATTTTCTATTTTTATATAATTTCATAAAAATAATAAAATTATTTTATTATAGTACTTAAAACAAATCAATTTTATAAAAAATTAAACCTGTTTATGTCTTTTCATGTTTTTTGTTAATATTATTGCGAGAGCAGACTAGCTCTCCATAATAATCTCTAAAAAAAGTATAATTTTTTAAAAAATAATATATAAATATTATTCTGGAGAAAAGCCAAATAATTTTTCTTTTAATTTGATATTCCCAGAAATCAAAATAAACTATAAAAAAAACTGCAACTTAAACAAGACTTGACAAGATCAAACATTTACTACAATTCTGTATATTAAATAAACTTTGGAAAAAGGCCGCAGAATATAAGTATAACCTTAAAATCCCAAACCACTCTAAGAAGTATTCCTACTAAGGCTAAACCAAACAACAATATTTCAAATAAAGACGGTATCTATCAAATTCCCTGTGAATGTGGTAAAGTATGCATTGGGAAAACAAAAAAAATACTTGAAATTAGAGTTAAAGAATACAAAACGAGGTGAAACGTCGAGGTCGGGGGTTGCCAAATGTGCATGATCAAAACAACACCGCATTAAATTTGGTTGCGATTTGATCTTGAAATGCCCTACAAATAAATAAAGGTCTGAGAGATTTGACCATGGTATCTTTAGGGAATGAAGAGACTTTGCATTTCGTGTAAATTTTTATTAAAAAATCCTAGCAGAGCGCTTTCGGTAAAACCATCATCAGTGCTATTCGTCGTCAAGCAGGAGCCGCAGCAAATTTGAGCCACAAAATGGTATAGTTTTTTAAATTTCACTCTTTAATAAGGAAAAATATAACAAATATTAATGTTGTTTGACTTTTATTTTAATTTTTGTAATAATATGATATTTTACTGAAGCCCTCTACATGTTTTGTTGTCTCAAATTTGCTGCGGCTCCTGCTTGACGACAAATAGCACTGATGATGGTTTTACCGAAAGCGCTCTGCTAGGATTTTTTAATAAAAATTTGCACGAAATACAGAGTCTCTTCATTCCCTAAATTCTTACGTGCACACAGCCACAACCAAGTTTCATTCATGGTATCTTTGTTTTTGGGGTCGCTGAATCCGAAACCGGGGTCATTTTGACCCCATCAGGTCAGGGTCAAGGCCATTTCAAGGTCAAATCGGAACAAAATTTGATTGAGATAAACTGACCACATATTCGTATTCAACGACCTCAAAAACATAGGAATACATTGGTCAAACTTTTTGCGAATAATTTTGCAGATTTGACCATGAAATGCTCTTGACTCTTACTTGATGGGGTTAAACGGACCCCGAATTCGGATTCAACGACCCCAAAAACATAAGGATACCATGGTCAAGTCTTTCGGATCTTCAACTTTTTTTTTGTGGGCTGTGCTATTCATCAAGAAACCCACTGGAAGAAAATAAAATTAAAGAAGCTGTAATAATTCTAAATAACCAGAACGTATTTACGCCTAGTGCTGATATTTGGATTAACTGGTAGCCGTAGCTTTAATAGTAGTTATTAGTTATAACTTAAAAACAGTTGAAGATATATACTAACCGAAAAGTCGTGTACCAGTTAACAAATAAAAACAGTGGAAATCCTAAATTTTAGTGTTATTGATCTTGAACTTGTGTCAAATTTAAAATTTAACATTTTTTAAAATAACTTCTTCTAATCGTCTTTACCTGAAGTGAAAAATATTACAAGTTAAAACATTGTATTTTAATTAAATTAATACAATGGAAGTCAAAGACCACCTGTTAATCAAAATGACTCATTTAAAAACCAAGAATTTCTGGTCATCTGCTGTGCACATAGTTACTAGACACCCTTTATAATAAGTAGTTACCAGTATTTAAATTGCATATTTTTTTAATGCATTCTAAGACAAACTTTTCTCTATTGAACTGAAATAGCTAATAATTTTCCTACCTGTGGCTTTACTTTCTCTTTTACTGTTTGGATTTTAATCTGAGGTTGTTCGTTTTTCGTTGATGTAATTTTTAGTTTAATATTTTTCTTCTTTTTTACCAAATCGGGATATTTCTTTAATATTTCCGATACTATTTTTGTATGATCTAGTTCACTTGGATTATTTGTTTTTATGCTTATTATGGTTTCGTCATCTTGGTTCGTAATTTTTACTCTTTTAGGCGATGATGTTATTTTATTTTCGGGTTTTCTTTTCAACGAATTATCTCCAGTAACGTTGGGTAAATCGTCAATTTGGGAGACGTTAACTTTATGCTCCTTCTGAGGAATTTCCACTTCGACTTCGTGAGAAAAACTGTTGCTTCTTGAGCTATTTTGGCGGGTTTTCATACCTAGTGAACAGGATTCTTTTGATGGGGGTGCTATAAAACAAAAGGAAATAAACAATAGATTAGTAGAAAAGTTAAAAATAAGGGTTCTCTACAAGATTTTTATTTTTTTTGTTTTATAATTTCTAAATTAACTTCCTTTTCTTATTTTTATTTAAAAACAAATATGTCAAACAAGTTTTTCATCAGTCATTTAATAAAAAAATCCCATATATTGCAGATTTTTTGATTGTTTGATTAATTCCCCCTTGGCAGCCACCAACTTTATAATTTAAAAAAATATTTATTCTTCAATGTTTGTATAAATTCTAGATACAATGGCAACCACACCTATAGAATTAAATTCAAGAACCATCTTCAATTTTTTCCTTTTCAAAAAATAACATTATGGATTAGATGAAAAACGAAAATCGACTATCTCACCTGCTTTTTGATCATCTTCTTTGGTCCACAATGGCTTACTCGTCAAAGACACATCATCAAAACTTGGATCAATGGAGAATGGAGGTTGGTCGTCATCCGGCCATTCAAACCTAGTAGGTTTGGGTGTGTTGTCTAAAATCTGTAATAGTTATTTATATAATAAGTGCGGTATGAGCTTCATTACAATAACGAGTGTTAAATTTACCTTCACGAGGCGTAGACCAAGTGGTAATACCGAGTATTGTAATTTGGGTAAAATAAAATTTTATCTCACGCATATTAGTAAAAACATGATTTAAATTTTAAATTTGTTCACGTCATGCAGTGACGCGAGAATTGACGCGAGAATTTTGCATATTTCACTAAAATTAGTCACTTCAACCAGAAATAAGTAGGTTGTCTGATTATTCCCTTCCCTCCGACATAGAAGGGACAGCGCAAATGGCATTTTCTTCGCTGCTGTCGTCAAAATCAAAAGAAAAATACGAACGAGTGTACCAAAAATTTGTCGATGGGTGTTTCGAAAAAAATATATACATGTTTCAAGAAAAAGTCTTCCTGGCTTATTTCTAGACCATGTCGACAAATACAGTTGCTTCAGCCTATGGGCTTTTTACTCAATGCTCAGAGCAGTCATCGCTACAAAGAACAATTTGCATATAAGCCGAAGAAAAGCAAGACATTGCCAAAAGGTGCAATTGCCCAGTTCCTTGCCACAGCCGATGATGGTAAATTTTTGCTTATTAACTTAAGAATCTGGAGTTTTTATATTTTCAAAAAATATCTGCAAAAAAAGACGGATTTAAAGTTGTAGTGACTTTTAGCGTTCTATACTTAAGTTTATTTTGTTACAGGTTGGGATAATCATTGGCATTGCTGAGGCTTGCAGAAAACAAGAAATGGCCCAATTATTATGAGTAACGTCAAAGTCGGAAGGTTTTCCATATTAAAATTCCAAACACAAAAACAAAAATCTCCAGAGAATTGAGGATTTCAAGGGGTTGACATGGTTCAGATATCAGATCACACGAGATTTTTTGTAGGTTACAGAAAAGGCATTTGCATACGGCAGCCCGTTGGTATCAATACGTTTGGCAGCATGCCGAAAGCTATAAAATTTGCCACACTCAATTA
This sequence comes from Listronotus oregonensis, assembly GCA_019359885.1. Classification (NCBI taxonomy): domain Eukaryota; kingdom Metazoa; phylum Arthropoda; class Insecta; order Coleoptera; family Curculionidae; genus Listronotus; species Listronotus oregonensis. Next base: position 2,828 of record JAHBCN010026752.1, on the reverse strand, counting down.
TATACCGGACACTGTTTCCGTCGTTCATCCACATCCCTGTTGGCAGATTTTGGAGCAGACCTATTAACTGTCAAACGCCATGGCGGATGGAGAAGCAACAGCGTGCTGAAGGTTATATTGATACCTCTAAGAAGAACAAAAAAATTTGGGTGCGGAACCTTCAATCTGCTACAGTTCCTGTACCTCGCACCCGGCTGCAGCAGCTAATGCCGATTTCCTAGGCATCAACCCAACAAGTTTTACGATTCAGAATATGCCTAAAGGTATGTTTCCTTCCACGCGGCCGCCGCATGCGACTAACGCACTACGTTAGCCACAAAGCACTCCTTCTCATGTTTTTAAATGTGCCTGGGTTGTTCCGAGCGGCCGTCGTATGCGTCCCCTGTCAACGACTGCGATTGATGCGACTGGACTGCTGAAGAAGCAGTGTAGCCGCAGTCGTGTGTGCGTTTGATATTTTGTTGGGGTTGTTTTGTGTGGAATGTCCTGTGTTTTTTTTTAATTTTTGAAAATTAAAACTTTATTTTTTAAATGAGGTACTGGATTTTTTATTACGTATTTTAAGAGCTTTTAATGTTTCGCACTTATTTGAAAAAATCAGTTTAATGTTTTCCCAAGATCCTCCCAAAAATATATTGTCTGACTCTCTCTAACATATGGTTTCTTATGAAAACTGCCATTAATATAGATTTTTCGAATAAGTGCAATACATTATTGGTTTTGGGAAGTTAATAGCTCCTAAAATACATAATAAAAAAACCAGGGCCGTATTTAAAAAAAAACAGTTGATGAGGGCAGCTCAAAGACGAAACGTCGGTGTATAAATCTAATAACACTATCTTGTAGAACAGAAAAAGTAGCAATGGAAATGTAAAAGTTATTTTGTTACATCCATTCAAATAAAGTCATAAAAAAATAAAAACAAAATCGCGAATAATCGGTTTTTTCCAAAAGTATGTATTCGAAATTTTTAAAGATCTAAGGTGGCATTTTGATTAGCATCAAATTGCGCAACTTTGCCTTCATGTAACCGACCTCGTATCTCTTCAAGTTTTCGAGATCCTAATGATAAGACTCGAATTTGGGACACCCTGTACAGATTTACCTTAATACAATGGCAAATTTTTTCTCTGGGTTTATTGGATATTCAACTCTGTTGTATGACACGGACTTTATATCGTCTTTTATTAAGTCAAAAATAAAACTAAACTGTGCTTTATTTAGTCTAAAATATTTTTTAAATTTTACTTCATCCTGTTGCAGATGTCGATTTATTAATATAGTATAACAAGCATCATCGCGTCTTTGCTGAAATATTGGATTTATGGGGGCATTGCTATGTTTCAGGTTGGCTAATTGTAATAGTATTTCGTCATCCTCTTTTTCTTCTAATAATAAATATATTGCTAGATCATCCATCACTACTCTTACCAAAGATTATTCCCTTTACACTAATAATTTTGCTATCGCGAGTTTGAGCCGCGGTCCTAAGAAACCACCTGATTAAACGGCGGCCGCATGCGTTAGTCGCATTGCGTTAGTCGTATTGCGTTAGTCGTATGCGACGGCCGCGTGGAAGGGACCACACCTTAAGGCTGCCTCTGGTGTAAATTTTACTTTAAATATTTATAATAATTAATTTTAAAATACAATTGTATTGTATAATAATAATAATAATAAAAATAATAAAAAAGGTGTCTAAAAATATTGGTTTTGTCAAAATGCGTGATGTAATAAGCATTTACCGCACTAGTGCGGTAATGAACGCGCTATGGTTCATTACAGCACTAGCTCGGTAATAAAACTCATTATGCAGCGCAAATATGCTAAAATGAGTTACATAATAATTACTCATCTTGCAGGTTGTAGATAAAATATATAATATAGTTATTAAATAAAATTATTCAAAAATTTAAAAATTAACTAAAGAAATGGCTTTTATAAGTAGATAGAAATAAAATACCTAAAATCTGAGATGTGTTAATATAAAAGTAGATTATAATATTGTGACTCAAAATTCTGATTGTAACAAAATTATTTGATTTGTGACTTTTAACTCAAATATGACAATTTTACCCAAAAAGTGACTTTACCCAAATAGTGACACTACCTGGACATTACAAAACAGCGCTAGCAAGCAACAAATGTTGCTTCTGCGCTTAAAATGTTTATTTAATTGTTGTATAAAAATTGTATTAATTTTGGGAAAAAAACCATTATTTATTTATTTATAGTTAAAATTAATTATTGAAACATAACATGACGCAGTCAGTACGATAATTACGGAAATCGTATTTATTTAATAATCATTATCAAAAATGCAGAATAACTATAAGGGACAACTACCAACGGCACACGATAGCAAAAAATGACACGTCAAAAAAGTGATTTTTAAAAATAAATTTGACGTTCTCTCAATGTTTTTTTTTAATTTTTCCTGATTTTGACTTTCTAAAAAATGTTGTCATTGATGATTCAAAAAATTTGTCAGAATTATAAGGCTGTTACCGATCATTTTAATCTCGATTTTAATTAAATAAAGTAATAACGGTAAAGATTACAATTTCACTCTTTCTTTTATAAATAATGTCGCAACTTACCATTAAGGGGTCTTTTTCAGGAGGATCAGAGTTCCATTTAGTATTAGAAAAGGTAGCAGATACTGGGTGGGCTACTGGAGCGGCAGCTCTTTTTCTCCATACAGGTAATTTTCGACCAGGTAACGGAGATGGTAATTCATTTACCATTGGAGGAGATTTCTGACTTTTTTTGACTAAAAAAAAATAAGAAGTTACTAGATTTAATTTGTTTTATTTTATGTTTTTAAA
>JAHBCN010026751.1:0-10500 GCA_019359885.1 Listronotus oregonensis | reverse complement strand
GGAACACCCTGTATATGTTTCAATATTTTTAAAATTTAATTTTTCCCCCCTTTAAAAAAAATGTAACACAAGCTATGGTTATTTTAAAAAAATAACGCATTTATTGACCTCCAAAGAATTGACTGTATGTCGAATAGGAATATTTTTTTAAAAAGGTTTTTTTTAAAAAGTCGCCTGTGGAAACAAAGTTATCTCGTTTCCATAACAGCAACAAACCTTATTGTCAGCCATTGTTGGTCATTTTTGACAAGTTATTTTAATTAGGAAGCGCAAAATTTTCCCGTTAAGCAAAAAAGGAAAATGTTTTTTTGTTTGCCAAACCCCAAATCAGTAAAAAAAACCCAGCGAAGATTTAGAAACATGTTTAAAAAAGCTCCCCCCAAAAAAAATTCAATTAAAATCTGGTACAAAAAAATTCTGGAGTACAGGATCTTTACCCCGTAAAAAAAAATTTTAGTAAACAATGAGAATTTGCTAAATAAAACGTTACAAATTCTGGAGATAACTCAGGAAGATCCAACATTGTAACAAAAAAAATCTCAAGTTCAGTCCTTTTTCCCAAAAACTACAGTACAAAAATCATGAAAAAAGAACTTAAATTAAAGCCATACAAAATTCAAATGTTACAAAAAAAAAAAGAAACTAATTTTCCAAAAAAGGGGTTTGAAAATTCAAAATTTAGTAAGGAACAATATACTTTTTTTGGGATCCCCCAAATAATGTCAGACAAGCCACATTTCACCTCGGGGGAAAAAAGTAAATAAGCATAACTGCAGGTTTTGGGCAACAAAAAAACCCGACAATATAACGAACAGTTTGGAGATTCGCCAAAAGAAAGTCTGGTGTGGTATGTCAAAGAAAAAAATTTTTGGGGTTTTTTTTTTTCATGAACCAACAAAAACCCCCTTTTTTGGACTTACGTTAAAGGGGAAAAAAATTTTTTTTTACCCCCAATTGCAAAAAAAAATCTATTAAATTTTCCGTCTTTTTTTAAAAAGGGGGGGGGCTACACCACATTATGCTAACATTACCAAGGATTCACTGCCCAAATTTTTTTTGGAAAAAACCGGGGTGGATTGGAAGAGGGGGCCCCTTTTTTCCCCGGCCCCCCCTTCCCCAGATTTGACTGTTCCAGTTTTTTTTTGTGAGGATATGTGAAAGAGAGGTGTTATAGCCCTTTTTCCCCCCAAAATTTAGAGAAATTTAAAAAATTTTAATATCCAAAACATAATAGAAAATTTTCCTGAAGAATTTTTAGTCAATAGTTTTAATAATTTTTTTTCAAATTTAAAAATAAGGGGCCGAAGTCGGCGGAAGGATTTTCAACTTTTTAAAAAACCAGAAAAGTTTTTTTTTTTTTAAAAGGTTTAATTTGAAAAAACCTTTTTTTGGGAAAAAAAATTTTTTTTAATTATTTTTTTTTTTTGGGGTTTTTGAAAAAAAAACCTAAAACCTTTTTTGGTTTAAAAAATCCCTTTTTTTTTGTAAAAAAATAAAAATTTAAAAAAAAAAGGCAAAAAATTTTAAAATTTTTTGTTAAATTAAAAAAAGGGGGGGGCCCCCTTTGATTTTTTTTAATTAAAAAATTTGGTTTTTTTTTCAACAAGTTCCGTTTTTTTTAAAGGGTTAAATTTTGAAAATATGGGGAAACATTACAAAATTTCCCTTTTCCCCTTTTTTTGCCCTTTTGGGAAAAACCCCATTTTTTTTTGAAAATTAATTTTTAAAAGGGGCCCCAAAATTTTAAATTTAAAAATTTTTTTTTATACCCAAAAAACTGTTAAAGATACAGTATGGGGGGAAATTTGGGAGAGTACTTATTTGAGGGTCACTAAGTTGCCAAATTATTTACTTGTATTGGGGGATTTTTTAAAAAATTTTTTTTTTTTCCTAAACACAGCCATATTACACCGAGGGTTGAATTTTTTGGGAAAAAATTTCTTTAAATCATGTTCACACTTTTCCTTTGTATCCGGAAATAGGGAATAAGCTGGCAACACTGTAAATATCTTTTTGCGATATTTTTGTACTAATATTATTTAGGGGTTTCCAAGAGCCACTTTTTCAATGTCGGGCAGTCTGTAGGTTGAATGGAGTAACCACTGCTTCAGAAAATATGCCTAGTAAAATTTTATAATTTTTTTTTTAAAAGTGACTCAAAAATAATTGGGAAAAGAAAAAAAAGTAACTATTTAAATGAAGTTTTGATAAATCTATTTATTCTTCATGGGGGGAAAAAAGGCAAAAAAAATAGCAAGAACATGCAGAAAAAAACAACGAAATTTACCCTAATTAACGAATAAGATCAAAGAAAATTTTTGCGGGGAAAAAAAAAATAACTTTTAAAATTTTTTTTTCATTAAAAAAAAATTTCACTTTTTTTTAAATTTTTGGGATTTCGCAGTAAAATCAACCCCAAATTTTTTTCCCAAACCCCCTTTTTAATTTGATCAATTTTTTTTTTAAAAAATAATATACAGGAAAAACCCCTTTAAAATTTTTTCCAAAAAAATTAAAACCCCTTTTTCGATCTTTGTAACGTAGTAATAAAAATTTAATTAAAGTTTTTTAAAAAAAAAAAATTTTAAAATTAATTAATAAGTCGAAAAAAAAAATAGAGATGGGGATAGGAAAAAAAATTTCACAAAAAAAATCAAAAAGCAATAGCGGAGCGAATAAAAAAAAATATAAAGGGTGTCTGTTTTTTATATAAAGATATATATTTATAAATATATTAAGAAGGGATTGCCTTTTTAACAAAAGACAAAACCGTGGTTTTTAAAACGCCTTTTGGGTTAAACTTTAATTGACACAAAATTGTAAAAGTAGATCTTACTAGTTTTTAAAAAATTTTTACATTTTATTAATGTGCCAGTATTATTTCTTTACAGATTTAAGCAACTAAAACTATCAGCCCATAGAAAAAACCCCTCAGAAGTGAATGTGATAACTAAAAAAATTTGTTTTTGGCCCCTTTTTTCACAAAAAACCGTCAAAATTTTTTTTGGGCCCCCCCAAAGGGGGACTGATTTGTTTTCAAAGGGAGAGTCAACTAACAAGAACTGAAAGGGAAGGAAAAAAAAAAAAAGCAAACTTGTCATTTTTTCCCGTGAATCTGGGGAAAAAAAAGTTTAAATTGAAAAAAAATTTATTGGTTCATTTTCAGTTATTTTACTTTTTTTGTTTGTTTTTGTTACTAAAAATAAATGCAAAATCTTTTTTTTATTATACAAATAAAACCCCCTCAAAAAAAAAACCCCCAAAAAAAAGGGCCCACTTCATCTATTAAGTGTTGTTTAGCATTTTATTGGAAAAAAAAAACAAATTGAATGTTTTACTTTTTTTTCCCCCAAAAATTTTTTCCATTTTAAAAAAATGTCAAAAATTTAAATTTAAAACAATAAATTTTTGTTTTATTTTTTTAAAACCTTCCCTTTCAAATAGGATGGTTTTTTTGGAAAAAATCTTTAAGAAATTAAATTATCTTATTCCAAAAAAAAAAAAAATATTTTTTTAAGATGAAATAAAAAAACAAATTCAAAATGGTATATTGGCTTGTGGTCACATGTCTTAAGAATTTAATAATATATCTTACATACTCCCTAAGTTTTAAGTCTGTTGATTAAATAAAATTATAAACAACTATTTTAAAAATTAAATTAAAAGTTTTTTTTTAATGAAAAACATTTTTTTCGTAAAATTTATTTAAGATTGAAGGTTGAAAATGTTTAAACCTCTATTCGCTGGTGAAAGTTTGGCATTTAAAGTGATAACAACAACAATAAATTTCACTTATATAAAAAAAAACCAAATGCTTTTTGTTTTGAGCATATACCTACCAGAGGCAGCTTTGGCGCTCGGCGGTGCAAACAGCATGCAGAGCAAGAGAGAAAGGCTACCTCTAAGTAGGCCCAGACTTTTTGGTACATCAAGTAATATTTTTTCCAAATTAAGTCCAATAAAATTAAAAACCTTTAATCCTAAACAAATTACGGATTTTTTACCAAAAAAATAGAATCTTTGGTATTCTTAGTTTTTCAGTAAGTTTGGTACTCTAACACCTTTCCATAAGCAAGGGTACTATAGCAGCCAAGTATGGCCCTTCGATATCGTACACAAAAATTAAGTACGAAATTTCTATGACTAGTTAAGTGATTTTGCTCTTTTTAAAATATTGATTTATAATTCAGGCCCCATTTTTTTTCTTGGAAAGAAATCAGCAAAGGGCTACATTCGCTTATTATTATGTAAAACCAAATTACTTAGACCTTCGAGCATTTACTTACAGAGGCAGCCTTGCCGCTCGGTAGAGCTGATGTTGGTATCAGCACGTGGAGCAAGAAAGAAAGGTTACACTTCCGAGCGGAGGTAGATGATCGAAGATTTAAGACATTTAAAAAGGACAATGCCAAACACATCTAGATTAAATACTGCATTTAATTTTTTTTATTTATTTATTTGCTTCTCTAACTACTTCGCAGAAAGCAGCCCTTTAATCCAACAAGTTTTTCCACAAAAAAAACTAATTGAGGTTAATCTACCTACTGTGGTATTCACAGTTTTATTTTTAAAAACTGCACAGATGAGGTATTTGAAAGGCACTTCGAAGAAAAAGAAAAATGTTACATCCGCTTTTTGCATTATTTAAAATAAATTGTGCAAATGCAAAAAAAGGATAAACTATTTCGAAATTAATAATTACTTCTATACTGATACATAAATATTTTTTTTTAACTATAAAAACCTATAAATTTTTAAAGAATATTTTTATTTTTTTTGTTTTCAAAAAAACATAATTTTTGACAAAACAGGACTATAATAGCAATTAATTTATATCCTAAAATGTCAATGCTATCTAGTTAGGCGGATTTAAAATCAAATCTTTTTTTATTGCGTATTTTTTTAACGGATAGATAAATTCTACGTTGTATTCTGTAAAAGTGAAAAGAGAAAAAGATGCTAAAAAATCAAAAAAATCTAAAATCTTTTTTTACTTTGGCTTACAACGCTATTTAGAGAAACTTCGCTGAAGGCGCAAAAAAACCGTGTTTTTAACTCCCGAAGACCAGAACAACTTACCCTGCCCTTTAGTAGTGCCATAAAAGTGTTTTTGACGCTATATAACGATTCCTAAAGGCCTTTTTCTTAATCGACACGTGACTATGTGACCTTGTGCGGGTCAAGAATACAGATTTTGTTAAACAGTTAAGGGGCCCTGACTAAAACTACTTTGTCTCCTGAAATGTAGTAGAAATGTAGGACTTTTTTAATATTTGGATGATTTGTTTTTTTTAAATCTGCAATATGTGATAAGTTATATAAATTAAACAGGATAAATTTGAAAAAAGCAGATAATCTTAATTTTTGTTTTTAATCTATTGCATTGAAATTTCAGGATCTAAGCGTACTGATTTGACCGATTCTCACTAAAGGGTTTTTACCCGTAAGGAGATATTCAGTACATGTAATGGAACCAGCAATAGCCTTATTATTACAATGTTTGACTGACTTTTCATCTTTTCCCGAAATCCCTAATTTTTAGGAAAACAGCGTGATAATCAAATATAATTCATTGTTTGTTTAGGTTTTAAAAGGGGAATAATTGAATGCTGTTCTTGTTAGTAAAAAGGATTTTTATGTTTTCCGGCAATACATGTACTGACTTGTCATCTCCGGAGAATGACGTATTTTAGGGTTTAAAACTAACGGATCCATCTTCATCACTAACATACCCATTCTTAAATCTTTATTTTCAATGGAAAAACCTTTTTTTTAAAATCTCAGAGGGTTTTATTTTTTTATAAAACAATCATATCTTTTGTCAATATAAATAGAGTCTTTACGATACTAAAAGGCGTGAGTGTGAGCATTTGTCTAACTACAAACACTATATCCAAGATAATAAAGATAAATACATAACTTCAGTAAAAGTAAACCCTTTTAAATATCCCCAAGAGGCACCTTGGCGGATTAAAACCCTTTTTTTGCTCTCCCATTAGCACTCAAAGCGAGAGAGAAAGTCTGTAGACTTACAGCGCCAAGGTTGTCTAGCAATATCTGCCCATGGGTAAACAATTGATATTTCATTTGATAAATATATACCTATATGTACTCTTGTTTTCAACAAGAGTACATATTTCCGAAAAAAAAATAAAATTAATTTCCCTTTATAAATCCCAGAGGGTAAACATTTTAAAAAAATTAATAAATACACATAAACCTAAGCACCCTTCGAGTGTTCAAGCCTACATTTTATTCGGTTTTAGGGCCCTTTGGGGGTACCTTCTTGTTCTTCAGAATGTTTGATAGTAGAAGTTGGAGAAGAGGACGAAGAAGACGTGAGTGAACGATGAGTAGCCCCCCATGAACTGCGGATAGCCGCAGTCCGTCCAAAATTGGTGAGTGAATGAAGACTAGAAGAACTGGCCCTGAAATAAATTAAATTATTAACTAGAAGCAAATAAATACACTAATTTACCATTTTGGTTAGAATAGTTAGTAAGTTGGCATCAAAAGTTTTTTAGGTAGTTCATCATCCTTTTTTAGGCTATTTGACTGATTTTGAAAAATCGTTTTAAATTATTCTTTGGTACCTAATAACACAATACATTTTATGTTTCTGGGAAATCTGCTGTATTTTCAATAAAAAATCAATGTTAAAGTTTAAATTACAAAAATTTCGCAAAAAACCTATCTCTGTAATGGGTTGACATATGTTTCGCGTGACGTCGCAAGTAAACAAGAATGAACGCAGTGAATTTTGTTAATAATTTCTCGATTTATTGGCTATAATGGTATAAAAATGGTGTGTAATGCCACAATGTTACAATACTTCTTTTAAAAAACCCCCAAAAACTGTTTATATTTCCCAACAAACCTAAAAGGCGAAAGTGGTTACAATTACCGAAAGATAAAACAGCTTTGTATCGCACTCAAGTGTTTTTATGTGTGAAGATCACTTTAATTTTAAATATCCTGCTTTAAATCCCACCCATTTATACAGGGTGTCAAAAAAGTCTGAATATTGCAAAAATCTTCCAAACCCCTTTTAAATTTTTTGCGAAAATTTAGCTGGCAAACAATTTTAAAAAAGGGGTGATAAAAAGTAATTTTTTTTTCCAAAGTATACAGGGAAAACCAAAAAGTAACAACTTTGGTTTTTTAAATGGAAACCCCGATTTTTTATGTATTCGAATAGATCTTTTTAAGCCAATTTCATTGGTATACAGTTTTATGTGTTTATCTGTCAAACTGATCACACATTTGATTTCTAATTTTGATTTTTAAAATCAATGTTTTTCCCGGGCCCATACAGGTACTTATCTGTTAATGTCAGTTGACTTAAATGACATTTTGTGTCAAATTTCTAATTACAACAATAGTCATTTTTAATTAATTAGTAGAACGATGGCTTTAACTGAAAAAGAGAAAATTGGGTACTTATGATGATTGGGTACGGGGTCGCAAGAGATCACAAGCAGAAGGGGTGATTTAAACATATTTATCCGAATCGACCCGCAATTACCAATCGTTTGTAAGTAAATTGCTTAAGAAATTTAACGAAACGGGAAGTGTAAATCACAGACCCAAATCGGCCGACCGAAAACAGCTACTGGTGGTGATACGGCGATATTTTACTGCATGTTCAAGAGAATCCCACCAATCGCTTCGCCAATATGGACGGGATCATAATGTTAATGTTATTTACTGTAAAAAATTTATTTGGAAGTAAAAAAATTCGTCCGTTTAAGATTCATTTGGTTCAGGAACTTACAGGGGATGATTTCGATAGACGTGCAGAGTTCTGCGAAATTATGATGGAGAGTAATGCTGAGCAAAATTTTTTCTCAAAATATTCTCTTTTCCGATGAAGCTCGTTTATGCCTCAGGGTTTTTCAACAGACAAACTGATATTGGTCTGCAGTCAACCCCGATGGATGGCCGAAGCACACACGCAAAGACCACAAGAAGTGAATGTCTGGGCAGGTATCTTAGGTCATAATATTATGGGACCATTTTTTATTGGGGGAAATCTTACATCAGAACTTTATTTGGAATTATTGCGTGAACATGTCATTCCACAGTTAGAAATCCTATATCCAAATAGAAGAGACATTTGGTTCCAAAAGGTGGTGCTCCCGCACTTTTTGGTTTGCAGGTGCGTCAGTTCCTGAACCGAGAATTTCCAAATCGGTGGATAGGGAAAAGGGGGCGCTATTGAATGGCCTGCCAGGCCCCGGATTTAAACCCTTTTGACTTTTATTTGGGGGGGGATTTAAAAAATAAAGTATATAAAATGGGCCCGGAAAACATTGATCACTTAAAAAAAAAAAATTAGAAATCAAATGCGTGAGATTCGTTGGAATACTTTTAATAACCTGTTACGAGAATTTAGGGACAGGTTGGATATTGTCTAGCTAACAATGGCAGACAATTTGAACATTTGATAAAGTAGTGAAATCAATTGTTACTGCAAGACGTGTTCCCGTTTGTAAAATTTCACTTTGGAATTAAGTTTTTGGTCGTTTTTTAAAAACTTGTCGTTTTAAAGAAATAAAACCTGTTAAAGTTGAAATATCTACATAATTTACTTTTTTTTTATGTTCCTATTTAAAATTAAAAAATGGGCACTTTTTTCTACACTTCATAAACATAACCTACATTAAGATTTTGAGAAATACTGAATGATAAACACGTAAATAAATACATTTTTAGAGGTACTTACACAGCTGTTTTTACATTTTTGAGTTCTGCAGCATAGTAGTCAGAGTTATTTTTAAAGAAACACACAATCATAAATGCGTCTATTTTAGGTAGGTTTCTGTTATCGGTTTGCACAAAATTTATGTCCATTTTGAGGTACGAAACGAATAATTATGTTACTTGAAATATGTTTTTCATATAAAATGATCAAGAAACAGTTATTTAGATAGTTAAAGATCGAAAATAACACCTGAAAAAACACAACAAAAAGCTTGTGACATTTATTTGCTTGCAAGTGACGTCACCAAAGTTGTAACCAATCACAGAGCGTTCCAGTTGTTGAATTCATTTCAAAATATTTAAATTTTAATACACGTATATTTTGCAATAAATATGCTCATTTTGCTTAATATTATAGAGAAATATGCTTCTTTTTACTATTATCTGATTGGATGACCACAATTTAAGCTTATTTTTTTCAAGGGGAAAAAGCCATTAGTATTATTATTTATGTAGTAGGCCACAAAACACTTATCATAGTTTTTTTTGTACAGGGTGTCCCAAATTTGATTCTCATCATTGGAATCTCAAAAACTTGAAGTGATACGAGGTCGATTAAATGGAGACAAAGTTGCGCAATTTAATGCTGATCAAAATACCACCTAAAAAAAATTAAATACTTCCGACGATTTTTGGAAAAAAACCATATTCGCGATTTTATTTTAATTATTTTTTGACTCTATATAAATAGATATAACAAAATAAATTTTACATTTTCATTGCTACTTTTTAGGGTTCTACAAAAAAGTGTTATTAAATTTACACACCGACGTTTTTTCCTTGAGTTTTTCCCCAACTTTGTTTTTTAAAAAGACCCTGGATTTTTTTTTGTATTTTAAGAGCTTTTTGGATCCTAAACCAATGATGTATTACACTGAATTTGACTATAAAAAAAAAAATATAGGGGGTTTTTAAAAAAAAAAAATGTATGCGCCACCCCTATACAGTGGCGTAGTCAACCTTTCAGGGGGGGGGGCCAACGTTTAAAGGGCGCTCTATTTTTAAAACATTTTTATTAAAAAAAAAAAAACACAACAATAAACAAACAAATCTATATTTGAAACTTTAGGCCAGAAAGAAAAATAATGACAATAAAAAAAAATTTTTCCCACATTTTTTTTTAAAAAAACTTGAATTTTTGGCTGTGTGTTGCGCTAACATCATTTTTTTGAATTTTTCCCTTTCCCGAACTCAGCACCTGTTTTTTTTCTTTTATCCTTTTTTCTCCAACAAGTTTCCCTTGAATAGCAATAAACGACTAAATAACACCACAAAGAGGAGAATATGAGTACCAGAAATAAATACCATATGTTTGAAATCGCCGATTTGCAATATTAAAAAAAAGTAAACAATTCGGAATATACCAATACCGACAAATAAAAAAAATGCCGCCACAAAAAGGGTGCCGCGCCAGCGGTTTTTTTGGGGGTGTTAGGTTTTTTAAGAGAATAACCCTGCTGACACGGGGGCAGAAAAAAATTTTTAACAAAAAGTGGGACAATTATTATTTTAAAAAATGACTTTAAAATTAAAGAAGTAAAAAGTTTTAAAACACAGCATAGTATGTTGTAAAAATACCGTTTTTATACGGTTTGGCGCAGGGGGCGGTATAAAGGGGGGGGGAGTGCCCCCCCCCCACCTGGCTACGCCATGCCAGTATATAAAAACAGCAAAAAAAAATATCATAAAATTTGAAATTTTTTCCCAAATAAGTTTTTTAAATATAGTCGACAAACT
>JAHBCN010026750.1:0-10410 GCA_019359885.1 Listronotus oregonensis | reverse complement strand
TTTTTGTTTGGGAACGTGCCCTAGCGGTTCCCCTGACTCTAGAAGAAAAAAAAAAAAAAAGGAAACTTTGAGGAGGTAAAAAGGAATTGGGACAGTGCATGGAAATCAAGACCCATTTAGGGAGAATTTTAAAACCCCTGTTTCCTCGTCTTATGGATGTAAAATCGTTCTCGGATATTTTCGAATGCCCAAAAATATTATCTTCTCCTCAAATTGCAAAAACACCTGAAAAAGGGGGAGATGTATTCCACCAAGAGAACGTCTGATTTTTTTTTTTTAAAAATATTATTCTGTTTTATTTTTTTTTTTTTTATTAATTTAATAAAAAAGGGGTTACCAGTGGTAAAAAAAACACATAATGGCAAAAAATCAATATTTTAAATTTGTTTTGATAAAAAAAGTGTTATTATTTTAAATTTTAAAAACCAGGCGTCTTAATTGTATCCAAACAAAGGGGGTTTTTATTTTTGGTGGTCTCCGGGGGAAAATTGTATTAAGGTCATTGTGCCAATGACTCTTGAAAATAAGGCGTGGTTCATCATATTCAAAAAAGCGGGTTAATAAGTGGTTAGTGGCTTTTGTTCTTTGATATCTGTTCAACTAAAACTCTTACAGTTCAAGGTCATACTGAGTATGTATGAGTAAACAGTAAACATAAACCCTGTCCTTTTTAAGGTCATTTGAAAGTGAAACTCAAAAATACGAAAAAAAAATTTGAAAAAAAAGGTACGTTTTTAGTGTCCTGATTAAAAAAAAGGGGCTTTTTGACCAAAAAAGGTTTCCCAAGGCCACTTTAAGGATACCTCAAGGTCATACTGAGGTTAAATATACAAATGAATTGAAAAATCAAAAAATTTGGGCCCCTATGGGTTTTCGGTTTGCTAACGCCAAATCTGAAGACGGTCGCCTCTATGCTCTTAGTTTTAAGGTCTTTTTAAGTTCAAACTTGAAAACAGGGGGAAAAATTTGGGAAAAAAAATTATAAAGGGTTTTTGGGTCGTTAAGCCCGAATCCGTGCTTTTTTTTGCCCAGACTTCATTTAAAATAATTTTTAAATCATTGAAGGTAACTTTTTTTAAAAATTTTTTGAAATAATCTAAATAAATTCATAAATAGGTCCCCAAGTTTGCACCTAAAACTACAAATTTTTTGCTCTCATGACCAACCCTGCTTTTTTTTGCGGTATTTGTATCACTTCATCCAATTATTTTCTTGGGAAACTTTCATCATTCAAATTTTTTTTTTTTTTTTAAATTAAATAATAAATGCAACTTGACTTGTATAAATGTGCAAAAATGAAAAAATTTTTTTTTAAAAACCGAAAAGTATGCAAAATATTCTGAATAATTTAAAATTTAAAAAAAATATTTGAAGAAAATCATAAAAACTTTCTGTTAAAAATGACATTTTCTTCCTGCTTAAAATGATAAAATATTTCTTATCTTTAATATAAATAAAACAAATACAAATTTTTTTTGTAGTTAATAATTGAAACCAAAAAAAAAAACATTCTAGTGCTTTCTTAATTTATTTGACAGAATTTAATTAAATTAAATGGTTAAAAAAAACAAAAAAAAAATGAGCAAATTCCCGGTTATTGAAGGCCTGATAAAAAACCGTTCAAAAAAATTAAAATCCCCGTTAGTTTTTAAAATAATTAATTAAAATTTTTTTTCTTCAATAAAAGCCCTTTATTACTGGTTTTAATTAAGGGAGAATATTTTAAAAATGTGTCATAAAAAATGCCCTTTTTTATAAAAACATTAGATAATAAAACCTTGAAGACCAATCATTGAATTAAAAACTTAGGTAGAAAAGAAAACTGGGAATGGCAACATAACAGAAAATTTTGTTGGCATGTTATTGACTTTCATAGTCTAAAACTTTTAACCCCTTTAAACTTTTTTTTTTACATAAATAAAAAAAAATTTCACCCACACCTGTTTAATATAAACTTGTTATATCTTTGCCTTAGACTTTCTGTTTTATGGATCTAATATTTATTTAAATAATTAATCATTATACATAAATATCTATAAGATATGGATCTAAATAAATACATAACATGATTTTCTGTTTGTGATTGCTTAAACATATGATTTTGTAAAGATACAATACATAACTCTCAACAAACTTTTTTAAAGTATTAGATGTCATAAGTCGGGTGAATATTTTTTACTTAATCTACTATTTCCACTTAATCCGACGAAAAGGGTTTTAAAAAATTCTTCGCATTTTAAACAAATTTTTATAACTTATAATGAGGGTCAACAAACCGCCCCTCGGTTTAAATTGTATATAAAAATAAATGGGATTATTTTTGTTTTGAGCCATTAAACTTTTAATGCATACTTTGTTTTTTTTTTTAAATATCCTTCTACGTACCCAGCTACATATAACTATTATTTTTTCTGTTATTTTATTAGGTATGATTATTTTATCTAATTCACCTTCATAATCATAATCAAAGGTCTGTTACAATTTAAAAGGATAACACTGCAAAATATTGACTTTATTATTAATAATGTCAATGCTTTTGCATACTCTAGATGACACGTGCAAGACTAAAAAAATCTAAGAACAAGCATTTTATACGCTGCAGTAAACTGCCTTGTTAATATCACCTTAGGCGATTCTTATAGAATAAAAAATAATTCAATATGAACCTTGTTGTACCTATAAAAAAGGAGAATATTGTAGTACTGATTTTTTTACATGAGATAAATTTCTTTAAAACTGTTTATATTAGTAATATCCAAAAACCCTTTTTCTGTTTGATTTGACAAGAAGGGTTTGGATAGTTTTTATCCTTAATTTGCTTATATAATTTTGGAAATAAATTAAGAAATGAAATACATATTTATAGAATTAAAATTATAAAAAAGTCATTTAAATTTCTGATAAAATTTGCATTGCATGAACTTTTTAAATTAAAAGGTTTAAATTATCGGTACATATTATCAGGTATCAGCAACAGCCCTACTAAAAATTTGGGGTTGCCAATCGTACCTTAATAATTTGCTTTTAATAGTTAATATGTGAACGCGAAAGTTTATTTGCAATATGAAAGTTTTGTGTGTCCTGAAGTCAACCAGCTTTTCAATATAAATCCAGCTGATGATTTGACCGTATTCTTCAATAAGCCCCTTTTTTATCTACAAAGGCATTTCGTAAATTTTTATTAAGGTGGAGTGGTGTAAGTTGGACCGGTTTTTTTTAAATTCGACTTTGATCATTTCTATTTGAAATTCATTTGGAATATTTAACATAATATTGGTATCATCGGGGAGAGAATTTCACACTCTATAATTAACACTACGAAAACACAATTTACTTATCCATTGGGCAATTCTACAAAGTTATCATCTTTTTTAAAAGGTTTGCGATTTATAAAGGGCTTTCCTTTCATTCGTTTTTCTGCGTTAATCAACTTATTCTGTACTTCTTCTGTGGTAAAAAACCCCAGCTCCTTCAGCAACTCTTTTTTTTTTTTGAATATTTTTTTGGGTTTTCAGTTTGTCTTTGTTTCCCCAAAGTAAATGTTTAATGTTAATGACTGCCTGATATGGTGAAAGTTTTTGGGGTTTTCAGGCTACAACCGGAAAAATGTTTCTTAAAAGTGGCTGCAATATTTCAGGGGATCTTTCCTTAATTAAAAGAAATGTTTTTGGAGGATTAGCCATGTGGTCAGGCAAGGAATCAATGAATATAAATGGGTAGCAAACGGCTTCTTCAATACTTAATAGTCCCTCGTCTATATTTGTAGGATCCTTGACGTTTTCATCTTTCCATTTTTCGGCAGTAATTTAACGTAGAGTCAGGAACGACATTATTTGAAAATTGATAAATTCCAGCTTTCCTGAAACCATTCATTATTATTTCAGTTTTTAAATCGTGCCATATTTCTCCAATCATTGTATAAAATTGTCTTTTTGTCAGCTTCACTCCAATATTTTTTTTTGCTATGTGACCAATTTTTTATCCCATGAAGTCTTTAATGATGGTTGAGCATGGGGGATGGAGCACATGACTGGGGGGAGGTGGTAGTTTTAAAATTGTAACATTAGATTCAATGGTTTTTTTTAATAATCGGATACTAATATGGATAGAAGGGGCCCCTTTTATTTTAATATGACCGGGGTTTTGGGCCAATCGTTTCCAAAAATTTTTTTTCAAAACACTTTTCAAAAACGGTAGTCTCTATCAAATTTGGGGGAGTCGCAGCCATGTGATTCCTGCAAAGCCACTATTCTCTGAAGCACACCATTGATCCCAGATGTTTTTTCCTTAAAAATTAAAAGGGGGGATTTTGTCACCCGATGCAGAAACTGCTAAAAAAGTTTATTTTGGGGGAAAGGGGCAGTATAGAAACTGGGGCTCATCTAAGTTCCAAATTCTAAACGGACTTTTTCCAATTCCCCAGTTTTTTTAAGGTATATTTTAATAAAGTAAAATATTTTTGGTTGGGGAAAAATTTAAAAAGGATTACAGCATCGCTTGCGGGCTACTTCTACTCCTTGCGGTTTTTTTAACGATAAATTGTTTTTTTTAAAAACATAGAAGCCAATTTTTCCCGGGTGTTTTTTTTTGAAAGGAGTTTTCAGTTTGTTAGCGTAACTGTAAGACCAGCTGCAACATCTCTTTTCTGGAAAAAACCAAATCCGTATTTTTCCACGTTTTGAGTCCATTACTAAACCGCTTTTCATGTTCTCTTGAAATGGCTGCTTTTCTCCCAAGCGATTTACTTATTTTACCATGCTTACCTTTAAGCGATCCATTAATGTGTTAAGTGGTATTTTTTATTTTTTGCTTGCCCTGTAGGCATTTATGCGTCCTGCTCTAATTTCTATTAATGCTTCTTCAATTATTTCTTGCGAATACACTCTACGATTTGGCCAAAATAATTTCGAACCATTTTGAATCTTAAAAAAAAATATAAAATATAATTTCAGCAAGAAACCAGAAAAATAAAAAAAACTTAAGCTTTGTGCAGAAACGTCAGGCAAGGCGGTCTTATCCCACCGCATGCCGAACTTCCCCTCATGTACTAATTTTTGGGGGGGGTGGGGTTGGGGTTGTGCTTTTCTTGGTAAATTTGAAAAAAAATTAAAAGGTTTATTTATTTAACGTAAACTTTAAACAATGGTCTTAATACTTACCAAAAATAAGCTCACAAGACACAAAATTTGCTGCAAAATAAACGCACTTTGTTTGACAGTATTATTTTTGGTGTGTACTGCACAAGTAGTCACATTTATGAATGTCAAGAAAAAGGGAAAGTCATTTTGGGAAGAGGGACATCTATGTCGATCACTTCATAATAATGCAATACAGTTTTCTACACCTTAGCGTGTACAATTTCATTTTATATTAGAATAAATTTTGTGCCTTTACAATCTTGCCCAGTTTACGATCTTACCCCCCCCCCAAATTTTTGGCATATATCTAAAAATATGTAAATATTCTAGTTTTTTTTATATCAATGATGTTTGTTTTTTTTTACATTGCATTCAAGTAAATTTACCATTTGTCAGATTCGCTTCAGCGTCGTTAAAAGTAACAGAATTAACTTTCATGCCTGTAGAATGTAGAGATAAAAGGCAGGTTAATAATAATTGTGTTTTTGTTCACCATTTTTGGGGTTTCCCAGAAAATATCCTAAAGGTATTTTCCATTTCATATTTACTATAGTTAAAAGAAATATTATAGCTTGGATGGCAAGAACATTAGTGTCTTTTTTTTTTTTTGGACCAAAAAAACTTTATATCCATAACATTTATCTGCAAACGATTCTAAATGTTACCTTATATATTTCAACGCCTAAGTCATATAGACCTATTAGTCTATCCTCGTTCCTGCTAAAAAAATTGGAAAAAAAATTTTGGATAGATACAAAAGGGATAAAATACTATCACTATACCCTTTAAGTGACCGCCAGTATGCCTATCAATCGGAAAATCTGCGGACTCCGCCGGGGCGATCTGAGCAGACTCCTGACAAAGTCAATCGATGACAAAGAGATAGCGCTTGGCACATTTCTAGACATAGAGGGAACGTTCAACAACGTTCCAACAGGATCGTTAATAAAGGCTTTTACACGAAGGAACATCCCACAAACCATATGCTACGGGGTGGGCCAGCCTAAGAAACAGGGTCATTAGATCCACCTTGGGGGGGACACCATAGAAGCTGAGGTGGGGGGGGCCGCCCACAAGGAGGGGGCTTAAATTATACTGGGCGATCCTAGTCGACGACCTTCTGGCAAAAATGGCCAAAGAGAGATTTCACGGCCTCGGCTACGCAGACGACATAGCCATCGTAGTTGAAAAAGCCCCTTAATTTTTTTTTCAGAAAGGACGAAAAAAGCACTGAACATGGGGAGACGAAGGGGGGCAGGGGGAAGGTCTGTCGGTTAATCCACAAAAGACCTTTATTGTTCCCTTCACAAAGAAAAGAACACAAAAAGGGGACTCAGATGTCCAAAGCTCAATGGAGTGGAAACCCCCCCTCAAAAGAGGTTAAGTATCTAGGAGTCTTTTTTTACCAAAAGATGAACTGGGGACCACACCTCAACAAACTTGTTCAGAAGGAAAAAAAATTCCCCCCGGGAGATGTCGCAGACTTTGTGGAAAAAGGGGGATTTTTAAACCCCAAAAATGAACATGTGGTTGTATAAAATGGTAATAAGACCCATGATAACCTATGGTTCAGTTGCCGGGGGGGAAGAGTCTCACAGACCATAGCAATCAGACAACTTCAAAGGGGAAAAGGGAGATGCGTATGCATCACGGGAGCTATGAGAACAACTCCAACCGCAGCCCTGGAAGTGCTCAAACCGCCGCCACTCCACATCTACATACGGGGGGAAGTAAAGGCGGTACTCTATAGGCTCAAAGGAGGTCAAAGTCCAATTATAGAACACCGAAGGACTCCAAGATGGGAAATAGAGGAGGACCAAGAGGTCAGCTAATTGTTTGAGATGCCCTCAGACAGGACAACCCCTCGTTTCATCTTCAATAGACACTTTCGTATTGTCATACCAGATAGGGAGGACTGGAAGGAAGGCCCTCCAATCAAAGCCGATTATATCTGGTATACAGATGGCTCCAAGACCAACAAGGGTTAGGAGCTGGCATCTATGGAGATAAGCCTAGAGAAAAGGTAACCTTAAGTCTCGGTCAGCACCCACGGTTTTCCAAGGGAAATCGGGAATAGTGCATTGCGCCTTGAGGATTAAAGAAAAAGGGAGAAAGGAAAAAAATATCGTCATTTACTCAGATAGCCAAGCGGCCTTGAAGGCCATCAAGTTCCCCAAAAGACCCAAAACTAGTCGGGGACTGTATACAGGCCCTGGAAAAAGTCGGCTTGGAAAAAAAAACTTACGGTAGCCTGGGTACCAGGCCACGAGGGCCATCCAAACGCCATCCAGGAACGAAGAGGCCGACGACCTAGCCAAAAGAGGATCAGCCGCGGAAATGATAGGCCCGGAGCCATTTGCGGTATCTCGGCAGGTCTCTTCAAAGCATCTATTAAGAGTTGGGTAGACAGACAGTTTCAAAGCTGGTGGGTACAAACACCGGACAACGACCGGCAAAGCAGTTCATTAAGACCTGCTCGGCCAAGTTTACAGCGGACATACTGGGCCACAGCCGTAAGGTCGTAAGGATAACGGTAGGTCAACTAACAGGTCATTGTAAACTCAACAAGCACCTGGAAAGAATAAACGGTGGAGGATAGCCTGTGTAGGTTCTGCCAGGAGGCTGAAGAAACACCTTAATTGTGGTGCCATTGCGAAGCACTTTGGAGGTTAGGTTTACTGGGGCTTGGGAAGGAGAAGCCAAAACCGGCAAGTTATATGGAGGGCCAGTGTCGAGACTCTGGAGTCTAGTTAAGAAGACGGGCTTAGACAAGGTACTCTAAAGAACATGGAAAAAACCACAATAAATCTGGAAGGTTGCAGTGGTGGAGGCTTTTTCGCCATCTCCGCTCAAATAATCTAATCTAATCTAATCTACCTTATATATAGCCATTTCATCAAAAAAAAAAGGTTTCACAATTCTGTATTCTATGACGAATTGCCTGGTTTTAATAGCAATAAAGGCCTTGCTGGTAAATCATGGAATGCCATTAAAACTGTACTATACCATTTTTCTATAACTTTTGGGTGAGGTAGGCAAGTATTAAATTTAGATTCTACATATTGGTAAGATTTAGGTGATCTTGCGAAGTTCTGCTGAATATTTTCCAATTGTTTTAACCGCCTTTTGGAAAGTTCTTTACTGGAAACTGAAAAATGGAAAAAAATTAATTTCTCTGTAGATAAAAATTCCTCGTTACGAAGATCCATCAAAATATTTTTAAATTGGTGACTTTGTTTTGTTAACTGTTTTTGTAAATTTCTGTAACGTCTCTGCCATTTTTATAAAGATTGGTCAGCCAATATACTTATTGGTTAATGTCTGTTTAGTTGCTATATCCAAGTAAAAAACTCTAAAAAAAAAAAAAATAGTTAAAGTTTTTTTTTACAAAAAAAGACGAGAAATTTTTTTTTAATTATGAGTTAAGCAGTCAGTAGGGTCTCCTTAATTAAAATATCAGTCTACTTATACCACCGATTACAGTGTAACCACACACTTTCAAAATGTAAATATAGCACCCCCCCAGAACAACCTATACATTTTATATGTTTAAATTCGATGAACAATTTTAAGCACTGATACTTAACAGGGTAATTCCTTCTCTTATACTAAATGTGGTACATAACACTCAAACAGTAAATATCCCTATAGGGTTGCTACAAAGTGTTATATAAGACAGTTTATTGAATCTGAAAATCAAAAATTATATAGAATCTTTCACCTAAAAGAAGGAGAGCATAACTAAAAAAAAATTATCTTTGCATTTAAAATTTATTTTTTAAAGTTTTAATTAATGTTTCTACTGTCTACGTTGGAATGAGGAATGAAATGGTGAGTTAATTTGGTTAAATTTAAAAAAAACAAGTTTATTTGAAATTTTTAATTTTGGATAATTTTCACTAAAGCTGTTCAATTGTTTATTTATTTATTTATTTATTTATTTATTTATTTCATTTGCATTTAAGAAAAAATTAAGAATTCTCCATACCGCTATAATTTCATCTAGACTATTAAAATTAAATCCAAACTTTAAATATAAAGATTTAAAATCAATTTTAATATTTTCGTGTTTTCTATCTAAAATAGATTATTGATGGGGAGACGATTCTGCATTTTTTCCAGTAAAACCCTGCAATCTAATTTAATTGTTCTCAAGGCATTCTCATCTGGTATGTCTAAAAAGCAAGCTGTTACATGCATGGCCTAAATTTAAATTATCTAATTTTATGTAATTACTGGGACAGGACATTTTTTTATCTAAACTTTTTTTTTTCCCATTTAATCAAAGTTTGTGCATTTTATTTTTTTTGCTTCTGGATATAACTTGATTATATTGAATATTTCAAATTTAGATAGGCTTTTGTACATACATTTTCCAGTTCTTGTAGTATACTTTCCACATTTTTTAATTTGTCCTCTACAACCGCTACTCAAAAATATTTTTTTTTTAATTTCCCGGTTGTTTAGTACACGCTCTGCACATTTTTGTAAGGATAACCATCTATCTTGTAGATGAAGCCTGTAATATTTTTTGTTTAGTGATATTAAGATATTCTTGCATTTTTGACAGCTGAGCGCATCTTTTATAACTGTTGACAAGTATAATAGGGGTGTTTGAATATTCGAATTTTTAAATTATTCGAGGTAAATTGTCTCTCCGGTAGGGGTAGCCGAGCCTCTGCGCCGGCAACCCGGGGTTGATCCCCCGCCGGGGAGACATATTTAGGGGAGAAGTTATTTAAAATAACGTCCATGGTGGCACTACCGCCTTGTGTAAAAGGTGCTGTGAAATGCAATATTTACATGTTTTTTTATACGACTGCTTTAGAAAATGGGGTTTTGCACACGCTAAACAAGCTTTGAAAATTGTATTTTGCCACAATGTGTGCAAGGAAAATATGTTTTTTTTGCACACGGTTCTGTCTTTCAATATGATTTATTATGGTTTTTTATTGTTATGTCAAAAATATAGAAAACTCAAAGTAGGCTTTATTCCATAGCAACCGTCATAGTTTTCTTGTTTTGTTGATTAGATACCAATTTAGATAAAAAATTTTGATTTCGCGAAAAAATGTCCGATTCTGAAGAAATTTAAAAAAGCGAGTTTAATCTCGTCAAACCTACTTCAAAAAAAGCAAGAGATCGATATGAAGCCGAGTTACATCGATTTATGAAGGGGAGACAAGCAAATAACGTACAAACGTTTTCCGAAAATGTTATGTTGGTGTACTTTGAAGAGCTGTCGAACAAATACAAGTCTTCAACATTATGG
>JAHBCN010026749.1:0-10406 GCA_019359885.1 Listronotus oregonensis | reverse complement strand
GGAGGCATTGGGCTATAGATCATGCTAACTGGGATATAGCAGGGGGGGAGTAGGTGATGTTTAGGAAGGGGGGGGTTTAATTTGTATGAAAGGGGGGGGAAAAAAAATATTGGTCTGGAGAGAAAAAAAAAAAAACGATATCTGGAAGAAAACATGAATGAAAAGGGACCGTTTGAAGGTGGAGTACTGCTTGTGTGGGGTGGTGTGATGGGGGGGGGGAGAACAGATTTGGTTGTTTTGGGAGTATCGATGAATGAAAAAAGGTACCCAAGATATGTGTATTAGGAATATTGTTATTCCTTTTGTACAAAACTTTGGGAACGATTTTGTCTTGGTGGACAAAAAGGGGCCCAAAAAATTTAATAGAACCCCCCCAAAAAAGGGGGTTTTTAAAAGGGGATAGCAATATCGAAAAAATTTTTTTTGGGGCCCCTGCAAGATTACCGGATATGAATGTTATAGAACACGTATCGAGTTGGTTTAAAAAAAATTTTTTGAATAACGGAGAGCATAATTTTTAACAACTCGGATGAGGGGGGAAATGAAAAAAGAGTGAAATGGAACGTTTTTCCCCCTAAAACCCCTTACAAAGCTTAGTGAATAGCATGCCAAGAAGGGTAGAGGAATATAGGGGCTGGGGGGGGAAACCCACCCATTATTAATTTTCTTTTTTTTGTTTGTTACATCAAAGGTTGATTAAGACAGGGGGCAAAAGGGTTTTGGGATACCCCTAAATTTTTTTTAAAAACCTAGGATTTTAATAATTTTTTTTCCCCTTCCATACCCATACTTAAGTCTGCTTAGAAAATGGTTTTTTTCCCCTAAGGGGGGGGAAGGGGGTCTGGGGGCAAAAAACCCCGGGTTCCCCCCAAAAATATTCCCGGGGGTTTTGGGGGTTTTTTGCCCCAAAAGTCTGCTGTCGGTATTGTCCAAGTTTTTGGGGAAAAAATAGTCTATAGCCAACTAACGCTTTTTGTAGGGAAAGGTTATTCAATCTTCAATCTGGTTTCCCAAAAAACACAGCACTGCTACGGCCGCCAATGTTTTGGACAATATGGGGGGCCCGATTTGGATGGGGGAAAGGTTGCGTCCCCCGTTTTGGGGTTTTTTTAAACTTTCGACACTTTAAACCATGAGCTGCTTTTTTAAGTTCCCCTTTTTGGGGGTTTTATGACATTGCGGAAAAAATTTTTTGAGTCCTCCCTTTTCCCCAAAGGTCACAGAGTGTAGTCCCGAGGAGCAAATGTCATCTTTGTTGCCTGTAGTATCAGGTGTACCCAAGGTTCGATAGGGGGCCGCTTCTTTTTTTTATATACCAGCAGATATTTTAAAAAAGTATAGAGTTTGGGGTTTTTTATCAACATATGCTGATGATATTCATTTAAAAAATATTTTTTTTCCCCCTTTTGAACATCATATTGCTGAGTATAACATGAACAGAGAGCTAAATATTATAAATAATCTATCAAGGAAACACAACCTTTTATTGAACCCTAAAAAGTCACAGGGGTTTTCTACTTTGGGGGGGGTCAAGGCTGCCCCTAGCGAAGGTAGACATAAATATTAATGGACAAACTGTGCCGGAGGTAAAATCAGCGAAATCGTTAGGGGTCGTAATAGATGGTGGTCTTAAATTTGATGAACATGTTAACTCCCCATCAGAAAAAGGGTTACTGTAATTTAATAATTATATATGCCAATCGGGAGATTTGTCCAAAAAATTAAAGTCATGCTTGTTGAAACCCTGATACTTTTTTTTTTAATTACTGTTCATTCGTTTATGGTCCTTTTTTTACTTTGCATATCGGCGGAAGGATTCAACGGGTTAAAATTCATGTTGTCGTCTTGTTTTGTTTCCCCGCGCAAATTTGATCATGTATCAGAAAGTATCAGGGATTTGAAATGGCTAAATATGGAAAAAAGGAGACGGTTGCGGTTTTCCGTTTTCTTGCATAAAATTATGACCTCTGGCATCCCTGACTACCTGCGCGAAAAACCCCAATAGCACGCCCCCTTTCCCTGATAGAACTTTTACGCAATGGAAGTATGTTGGCGGTACCGAGATATTTGACGACTTTGTTTCGGAGTGGCTTTACTTATCCCGGCTACAAATCTCTATAATAAATTACCAAATGATAATTTAAAACTTTGAGTGTTGAGGCTTTTAGAAGGAGATACCGAGCATCTCTTTTTTTGTCACAGTAGTTTTAGGCATCCGCATATTGTTCTTTAGTTGCTTGAATTTGTGTGTTTAAGTGTGTGTATTTGAGGGATTTCTTAAATTTACTTATATAATCTTATTTTTATTTATTAAATTATATTTGCAATCTGTTTGCCATTTTTCTTTAATATTGTGAGAACTCCAGCCTGTTGGGGTTATATGGTGGAGTAGCCGATTACTAATTTTGGGGGAAAAATCGCCCCCAATATGGTTGGCCGGGTAGGGTTAATTTACAAATCTCATCTTATAGATGTAATATACCTAACTGTGTTATTATAACCTTATCACCTAATAAAAGACAATTTTAAAATTTTTATTATTATTATTATTATTATTATTATTATAAAAACTTGCAGCAACGTCTAGGAATATTGAAAAAAAAATATTATTCCAATAAGTAAAACATTTTGCTTTCCAAAAAGGCACAAAACTAAACATTTAATTTTTTGAAAGCATTTTGTTGATCACTCCATATATCATGGTGTACAATACCAAATACCCTAATTTATGTTTAAAAATATTTAAAATTTTAAAGGGTTGTTGGAATTCCTACCATTCAGACCAAATGACATATTAACGACACATTTTTGCTGAATACGATTGGGGGCACTTAAACAGCATAAATCGTTTAAAAGGGTAGAAATCGTTTCGAGATATTGAGACAAACTTTAACTTGGCCATTTTTAAAACAAAACACACACATATGGTCCCTTTGGCGTTCAATAATTTACCTTTTATGTAAGATTTCTAAATCAGCTACTTTTTTGGTATTGTTTGCCCCGTATACTCATAAAATTATAACCTATCGAAAAGTGCTTGGGACAAAAAAAATCTACATGAAATGAGTTTTCGAATATGAAACCTCCTTGAAATCCGTCAATCAATTTTCCTGTTATAGCTTTTTAAAAAATTGATTACCAAAATTTGACGTTAAGAAGTGTACCCAAGCCAGAAGTCCTCAATTCAAAACTGGCATAAACTTTAGAGATATTGATATGACCTTGGTAACAACCCATATTACCACTGAAATGGGACACATTCGATTTTTTTTTTTTTTGCCACTCTATTGATCACCCTGAAAATCATGATAATATTCATCCTACTCAAACTAAATGCAATACGGCTTAAAATAGAAGAAACGCGGTTTTGAACTTTTTTTTTGATATTCAAAAAATTTACAGCAGTTTAAAAATGGGTCTAAAAATTAAATGGTACGATCTTTTTGTTGAGCAGTTTAGTTTAAATAACTACTACAATAATTATTTTTTTACCCGTGCGGGGAAATTGAAAAAATTTTAAGGGGCATCGCGTACGGAAATATTTTTGCCATGGATCCTTTGTCGGGCGCAATATTTCTTATTAACAATAGGTTTACTTAAGGGTTAACAAAGATATTCTCAAATCGTTAGTGGCTATGGATATACTTAAATTTGTTTGTCAAGCACTTTTCACTACCTCCCAATCTTAAAAGTTATATCACAAAAAAAAAATAATTTTTATGGAGTTATAGAAAAAGATGATATTCCAGATTATATTTTGGGAGCCGCAAATCCAGTAACGTCCCCAAACTTCACCCACTAAACCCATGCGCGAGCAGTTAAACTTGAAAGGAAACAATTTATTAAAACTCTCTCATTTATAATGTATCGTTCTGTAGATTTAGGTTGTTGCAGTTCATTAAAAAATGAATAAAAAAGTATGACTTTTTTGTAAAACTTGATGTGCTAATGATTTCAGGGGAAAGCATTGCATCTCTTGCTTCCATAGACAGCACGATTCTGACCAGGGATGCTGGGATGGTTTTTTTTTTGCGGATTTTTTAAAACCTACATTCGCGGATGCAGATACGGATCTTGATTTTTTTCAAGAAACTATATGGGTGCAAAAGTAAAATAGCAAAAAAACTATTTATTTAATAATTTTATTACCCATCTAATTACTTTGTGGAAGTTGGAAATTGAAGCATTGTATTTATTAATAAGCAATATTGCCGCCTTCTAGGGTCAAGTCTGTTGCGCGGAGGTTTTATAAATTCAATCAGCGCAACTAAATAATTATTCGCTTGGAACACTTAATAACTGAAAAGTTCATGAAATTCAAACGTTATGCGGAACTGAACAATTAAGTTGATTTACCGAAAAAAAAAGATTCACAATAACAAACGCGTCGACGTTAGAACGTGTCACAAACGGAGTCTTCGCTCCTATTTGTCAATTATCACGTGTGGGGGGCACGGGACCATTTGCTGTCCCCACCTAATTTCTTTCTTGAAGAAACTGCTTGTGCGATATCAGGATCCGCATGAAACTCCGCATAGATTTATTGCAGATGCGTATGCGAATGCAAATGATGGGAAAATTCCGCAATTGCGGATGCAATGCGGACTTTCCCATCATTTTCATTCGCTTGCAACCCCTGCTTCAAATGAATCCCAAAAAACGCTATAAAAATAGAACTTAAAAAACCGATTTTATAACAAGAACCTGCTCCGGCAAAGGCACAGTATTTGAGGGCACGTTAAAACTATTAAAAAAAAGATATGGACAATTTTTTTCCCGTAATGCTCAGGTTTGTCCCATGATAAGAGTAAACTGCATTATTTAGATGCCTGTCGGCGGGATGAGTTGATACGAATGGTGGGAAGATCTATAACACCAAAACACATGGTAACATAATGTTTTTGGTATCCGCAGAATCATCCTCAAATGACCACTAATAAGCTTAGTCCCAAAAAATATGTATCTCTTTGTCCACCAACTGCCCCAAAAAAAGAAACTTGATAAAAATGCATTATCCTTGAAAGTATCCTAATACCACAATGTCGGCAGACTCTGGTCCCCTAATTTTCAGTACTAAGAAACACGGGCGGATGGAATTGTACATTTAAATACTTAAAAAAAAAAAAGATACTTGATGAAAATGCATTTTTTTAAAAGGGAAAATCCCAATACCACAATGCTGGCAATTCTGGGGGCCAAATTTTCCCCTACCCAGAAACAGGGCGGAGGGAAATTGTCCCTTTAAATATTTGAAAAAAATAAAGATTCTTAATAAATATGCATTTTTCTTTAAAATATTCCAATACCACAATGTTGGCAGACTCTGGTCCCCTTTTCCACTATCAAGAAACACGGCGGATGAAATTGTACATTTAAATACTTAAAAAATAAAAAAGAAACTTGATAAAAATGCTTTTTTCTTGAAAGTATTCCAAAACTACAATGTTGATAGACACTGGTTCCCCAATTTCCACTACCAAAAACACGGAGGATGGAATGGTACTTTTAAATATTTAAAAAGTTAAAAATATACTTGGAAAAAATACATTTTTCTTAAAAATCTTTAATGCCCCAATGTTGAGAGACTCAGTGCCGTAATATCCACTACCAAGAAACCCAGCGAATGGCAGTCTACATTTAAATTCGTAGAAAAAAAAAAAGACACTTTATAAAAATGCATTTTCTTAACATTTTTTTCAAGGCGACAATGTTGGCAGACTCGGTGAAAATTTTCCCTTTATCATTTCTAAGGATTTAAATGAAAGTCTTCATTTAAATCCTTAGAAAATAAAAACGATATTTTCAAGAAAATCCTGGAATATGACAAATCATATTTAATAATAACTTAACAAGGTCTTCTGCAGCGGACATCACTGTCATGGAGGTCATGACGGACCACGATACCCGAAGCACATTCCACTTCATAGGTCGCTGAGATGCCAGGACGGAAAATCAGGGTGCTACAAGTCAACCTGCAGCAAAGCAGTCCTTCTAACGCTATAAGGAACTTTGACTTGGCCCTCATACAAGAACCCCGGGTCCACGGAAAAAGGTTAGAGGTTTAGGGGACGTGGGTGGAGAACAAATTATACAGCAGAACACCCGACGTCCCCAAAACGTGCATAATAGTAAAAAAAGATATAAAGATACTACCACTGGTAGCTATTAAAATTATGTCAGGAGATAAGGCCATATAAAAGGGAAATTTAAATTTTTTCGGATGGATAACTACCCTTTTGATACCCCCTACCACCAACCAATAATATGAAAGACCTGGTGAGAAGCTGTAAAAAATGGATCGCAGCTTATCCTAGAATGCAAAAAAAAGTATTCGAGACATGTGCCCTGATTGAACGAGGAACTCACCAAACTGAAAAAGAGGGCAAGGAGAGAATACAACAGGGCAACATCGAAAGGGAATATAAAAAAAGGACCTTCCCGGGAATAAAACAAGGCTTTAAAGGGAAAAGCTAAAAGAGATTTTTGGAGAAGGCTCTGTGAGGAAATCGAAGGAACCACGAGGCAGCCAGACTCCTAAGACTTTTTAAAGAACCTCAATCGCAATTATTTACTTTAAAGAAACCCACAGACGATCACACAAGAACGGCAAATGAGCCAGATAGAAAAACTCAGGGTACACTTTCCGGGAAAGCAAAATAACCAACATGTCACTGGAAGACTGCAAAAGTTCAGACCTAGGAAGCCCCGGGGTACGCCCGGGGGGGACTGGCAGGTAAAAAAAATTGGGGAAATGTAAAAATGCCGGAAACGGAGGGGATTTATCCAGTAATTCCCCCGAAAAGGGTCAGACTGTGTCTACTTTTAAAGAGGCACCCCAGCTCTGAGCTATATACCAACAACCGGGGGACAAATCAAAAGTAGCATTTATTCCCAAACCTGGAAAAATCGGACAGGAGGGGGAAAAAAACTTGGGAAAAACCCAAAAAAGTCTGATGTCCCTTTGTGCAAAAAGGGAAAAATTGGGGATGGCACATCAGCTTGTAGAAAAGGCCCAATAAAATTCTCAAATAAAAAGGGGGTACAAATTTTTCCCTTTCCCCCATAAAAAAGGGGTTTTACAACACGCCCCCCATCTATCTTAAACGCGTCGAGGGCAGAAGGATCGACGCAGGTTGGGGGTAAAATGAAAAAAAACCCCCAAAAGCGGGTTTCCAGATGGAAAAAAGGGGGGAAAAACAAAAACCCTTTTCCCAAAAAACAGCCATATTTGCCTTTACCAAAAAAAAAAAAAATCTAGAGGGCTTAGGACCCTGAACCTAAGATAAAAGTTAAGATTGGGGAGGGGTTTTTTGGATGTCATCCTAACTTTAAACTTATCTGGGAAAACCCAAATCTTCAGAAAATAAGAAAGAATGCGAAGATGACTCTTTTGTTAATCAGACGCGCTCATGGGGGAAAAAAAGGAGCCTTAAACCAAACATGGTTTATTGGTTTTAAAAACCATGGTGGAAAGGGGCCCATGATAATATACACATCACTGGCTGGTGGACCAAAAAAGCGACAAAGAACTGCTGTAACATAACTGGCCAAGGTACGGAGACTTGGTTGCTTGGGGGTTTAAAAGGAGCAATTAAAACAACCCCAACAGCAGCCATGGCGTGCTCAGACCTTCCACCACGAAACCCCCATATTAATGGAAGAGGGAAGAATGAGCCACTTCCGACTGAAAAAAAAAACCACTGTCTACGTTAGTTTGGAACACAACAACACAAAAAGTCAGGTTGGGGGAACATCCTGGAAGAATAGACCAAATGATTCCCAAATACTTATTCAAAAAAAACTAATGGGAGGTTGGGAAAAAAAAAATTGGAGATTAGGCAAAAAAAACCCCAAAAGAGGCTGCGATGCCGGTAAAAAATTTTAAAAAAGGGCCCCCCAAAAAAAAAAAAAGGACACGTTGGTTTTTTTTGCATCGCGGAAAGTGTACCCCAAATAGTTCTCCCCTTGGTCTCATTTGAGGTTATTGTGTGATCATTTTGTGGGTTTTAAATGAGGTTTTTTGGGAAAGATCTTATGAGTTCCTTCGTTTTCCCCCCGCCCTTTTTTTTTAAGCTTTCGCCAATGTTTTGTTGTATCAAAAAAGGGGTTCTTGTATTTTTCCCCCTACCCGATTTGCCTTGTTGTATTCTCTTTTCCCCTTTTTTTCAGTTGGTGAGTTCCTCGTTCCACCAGGGCACTTTTTTTAAAAACCCTTTCTTATCCCAGCGGGCAGTTCTCATTGTACGCAAAAATAATGGCGTTCTATTTTGACCCGTAAAATTATTTCTAGGTCTTGTGTATTTTTTTTTTTTTGCTTTATAAAAAAAGGTTACTTTATTGCTTACTTTTTAATATGCCCCGTTGTTTCCCAAAAAAAAAATTTTAATTAAGACTCACCTCCGGGATTTGTGTCCGTCCCCCCCAGGGGGGGTGTGCATTTGCATCGCATTCTAGGATGACCTCCCGATCCAGTTCCTTTACAGTTTCCCCCCCAGGTCTTTTATATCCTTGGTTGACGGGGGGCCCAGGGAAAAAAGGGGGTAGATATGCCAATTCGAAAATTAATTCCTTTTACAGGGCCCCCACCCCCGACCTAATTTTTACAGCTACCAGGTCTCTGAAACAGAAATTAGTCAGTGGTAGTATCTTAATGTTTTTTTGGTTTTATGCACGTTCTGGGGACGTCGGATGTTCTACTGTATATTAGTTCTCCACCCACGTCCCTAAACCTTTTACCTTTCCTCCGTAGACCCGGGGTTTTTTGTATGACGGCCACAAAAAAAGTTCCCATAGCGTTAGCAAGGACTGCTGTTGTCCCTTTTGGCAAGCAGGTTATTGCAGTCCCCTTGATTTTCCATCCAGACATCGGAGGGGCCCCTATGGGCGGTTTGGGGCTACTATCGTGGTTCGTCCCACCTCCACAATAGAGGTGTTTGTTGGGGTTTCGCTGGGGGAGGACCCGAATTCCTCCTCTGCTCTCCATAAGTTTTTATTTTCATCTTCTTTTGTTTCCCTTAAGATCCCACGAGTAATGGGGAAGAGGTGGTCGTGCCCCCGCAGGGCCCCTGCCCCCGGGCCCCAAAGGGTAAATTTTTTCCCTTTTTTCCCCTTTTGAACTTCTTGCATGGGTGGCCCAATCGGTCTAGCTCTACGAACATTGGAACACCCAAACCTGTTTAAAAAGGCTGTTGCTTTCGTCAAGGTGGAATTTTTGGGGGCATTTACAGATTATTAGTCCAGTACAGAGTGATTGATGGTTGATGTTAGGTTAAACGTATATGAACAAACAGAGACATTAATTTTATAAAAAAATTGGGTTTTTTGTAGCAAACCATGTTTAAGTTTATTTATACATTTATGATACAATATTTTTTTTGTAATGTTATAATATCTGTAATATAGTTGAAGAATACAATACAGATGATAGATTTTGCCCGGTTGCGGTGTAGCATGTGTATTTAGGAGCTTTATCTTAAAAGTTTTATAAGATTTATAGCTGCTTTGCATCTAATTAAACTTTGTCACAGTGCGTTGTAATCGATACGATTTTAAATTTACCAGTAAGAGTCCAAAGAGGCGTAAAAGGCGTTACTTGCACTGCAGCCTAAAAAAAATAAACCCACTAAGGCAATGTGTATGTTTAATTTTGGCTATTAAGTCTAACTAGAAAGCTCAAAGAGATCAGTTCGATCTTACTTTCTTTTAAAATTAAATCATTTAAATTGGGAGTACCCTTGAATTAAAGGGACCGCATTACAGGAATTTTTTCTTTTAAATTTTAACAACATTTGCTACACACCCACTGCCATATTATTTACAAAAAAAAAAAAATAAAAGTTATCAACATTAAAATTGATGCTATTAGCCGTTACTATGTGGGAATTAACGATCATGAAGAAACCCCGATAAATAAAAATACTAGTTTTTTTCCACTAAAATATATTCCCAAATTTTAACTGTTTAAATTTTTTAGAATATTTTTTAAAAAATATTTTACAGACAAAATATCAATACAAAATAAAGTGAATTTACTGTCGCCAAACTGTAATAAACTGTTAATTGCTCCGCCGCTACCCAAAGATATATTAACCACTTAAAGGGTATAAATTCACTTTATTTTGTATTGATATTTTTTGTCAGTAAAAATTTTGTTTAAAAAAGACTCCGTGGTTGAAACTGCAGTCCTTGTGAATATATTTTAGTAGTAAAAAAAAATAGTAGTTTTTTTACAAGGGGTTCTTCCCTTTCAATATGATTTAATAATTACGCGGGGGGACTTTTCTGGTCATCATTTTAACATAAAGTATTATTTTTTTTATACATTAATTACAAGGCTCACAAAAAAAAAAAAAATTTATATGCTGGGGGCAGACTAGGATTTTCTGGAATATTTTTCCGCTAAACAG
>JAHBCN010026748.1:0-10441 GCA_019359885.1 Listronotus oregonensis | reverse complement strand
GTTTGTTTTGGAAAAGTTTCGAGTTAGGTGGCAGTCAAAAGACCCCATAAATTGATGTCATATGCAAATTTAAGTGGAGCTTTGTTTGTGTCTGGTAAACTCAATAATAAATAAACCCGCTGAATTATGACAATTTCTAGAATAGGTCAATTATCTAATTGAAGTAAACATATATAATAATAAATTCAGGTTCACCAGTGGCATAAACAGTTGTAAGTGATTTCGTTAAGTTCACGTAAGCTACAGACAAAAAAATGAAGTTGTTGTTGGTTGCTATTTTTGTTGTTGCTTTTGCTCAGGTACGTTTTTGTTTCTTTAATGTCCTTTGATAGATATTTACTTTTTAAATCCGAAAAATATGCTTTTACAGTGTGAGTGACGTGTTTACGGACGAGGCGACGAAGAAGCCGAGTCAGGAATTTCGAAACGAATACTTAAAAACTTAAAAAATGTCTTTACAATCAGTCTACTACCACGTAAAAAATATTTATTAAAATCATTAAAATATAATACTATTCTTAGGAAATTGTAAAAAGCATTTTTTTGTCATTAACGCATGTTCCAGAGCCACACAAAACAAAACTATAACCTTATTTAAAAGTATTTTGTTTCCGTTTTATTCCCTAAAGTTTATAATCAATCTAGGTAGTTTATCTGAAAAACAAACTGATTTATCACACTTTTTTTAAGCAGACTAGCTCAGTAGCTCACAGGGTAAACAGCCTTTAATCATCAGCTATATAAGTGACTTAATTCCCTCCTTTCGATAGAGTTAACAAAATTGTAATAATAGACAGGCCAGGTACTATCCTAGCTTTTTTTCTGCAAATTGAAAAACAAATTTAAAACTGGCAAGCATAACCTGATTTATCAATTTAAGGTTTTTCGGGCAAATAATGTACAATATTTTATTTCATACTGTACTGTCAAAGTTTATGTTTTGATATATTAACGTATTTTTAACCTGCTTCGTATATGTCGGACTAGGATTTTCTGATGTATTTTTTTTCGCTGAAGACGAATTTGAAGTCAAAAAACCGATACCACGGAATGTTTGGAAATACTATTGTATAAGGACCACAGATTCGAGTACGCATGGGTTCGAAAACCGTAGAGAAGGAAGTCGGTTAATTATAACAAAGTTTAGTGCCTAACAACATGCCTATTAGAAAGTTGTAAAATCCGAGTACTTCCGGAGATATCTGGAAAAAACCGAAATTTGCCGATTTCGTTTTAATTTTTTTCTGACGTTATTTAAAGAGATATGAAAAAACAAGAGCCACTTTCTTATAGCAACTTTTTAAGCTATTCAAAATAGCGTTAAGAGACTTTCCGTACGACATTTCATTTTCGTTAAACCATCATCAACTTTATTTTTTTAAATACGGCACTTCATTGTTCATTGCGTTTTTTTGGAGCAGTTATAATTCCAATTACAATGATGTATAACATCTAATATGTTTCTATTAAATAAACATATTTTCCATAAGAGACAATGAGTTAGACAAGGAACGCACATCATTTCTTATAGGAGCGTTCCATATTTGTAAATAAATATTAAGTGTTATACAATTTTTTAATTGGGATAATAAGGGGTTCAAAAAAATTAAATAAAAAACCCAGGTCCGTATTTAAAAAAAGAAATTTGATGGTTTAACGAAAACGAAACGTCGTACGGAAAATCTCTCAACTCTGTTTTGTAGAGCTTAAGAAGTAGCCATGAAAAGGTGTCTTTTGTTTTTCCATATCTCTTTAAATAACGTCAGAGAAAAATAAAAACAAAATCAGCAAATTTCGTTTTTTTCCGAATATCTCCGGAAGTACTCGGAATTTTACAACTTTCTAATAGGCCAGTTGTTAGGCACCTAAATGCGCAACTTTGCCATAATTTAACCGACTTCCTATCTCTTACGGTTTCCGAGATCCCCATGCATGCACTCGAATCTGTGTCACCCTGTATACTATATGAGATACAAAACATTTTATAAAATAAAAGTAAAGCATTTTAAATTGTTTATATTAAAAGGTTTTTAAACATTTTTGAAAAATTAAAAGATAAAGAAGATTCAAACGAAAATGTAATTTTGACAAAAAATTTCGTTATAAAATAGGAAAAAAAAATGATGATAAAAGTGTTTTATTATTATAAATCATTAATTTTTTAGTTAAATTCCAAATTACTGAAAAATTGCAGACAAAATCCAAAATTAAAAAAAGAATAATTTTTAAATTTTTTTAGGGGTAAACCTTAAAAAAATCATAAGAATTCAGTTTTTTGATTATAACTCGAAAAATATTACCTTTAGACAAAAAGGTTATATAACTTAAAATAAAGGCCTTTTAAAAGTACATAGTTTATGTTTAATAAGTTTTCGTGTATCTTTTATAGTTTTTAAGATATTGACGTTTTAAGTTAAAAAAAATGCTAATATTTTTAAATCTCGCTTTTCTCTGATTTTTTTTTTGATCTTGAAAATTCGTGTTCAGCAGGAAAAATTAAACCCAGAAAATCTTAGTCCGGCACCCAGCACACACCACTTTTTTTTTGTGGACCTATGCAATTAATTGTCTGCTTTGAAAACGGATCTTAAGATTTCTGTTTTCTGGTCGAAACATTGTCAGTACTGACGTAAAATTTAAATTTGACAAAAAGATTGCGTTGATTTATCCAGGAAACACAACTATTTTTATTAACGTCAAGGTAAAAAGGAAAGTCAGGTGAAAATTAGTGTTATTTTAAAATAATTTTTAAACATTATGAAAATCTTATTTCTAATGAAATATTGCAAAAACTTAATAAGGGTACAGGACAGCTAAAACCAAAAAAAAAAATGGCAGGATGGTATGAAAAAGAATTTACAGGATTGAGTCGCGTTTTACCGTATAGAATAAAATTAAAAAAAACAAGGCCTGGCAAGAAAATTATCCGAAAAAAAGAAATATAAAAAAATATTTTTATTTTTTTATTTTAATGTAAAATGGTTGAAAAATAAAAACAAATAAAACATTTTTAATATCATTAAAATGTTTAACATTTTAAGGAAAACAATGCAAATAAAACTTATTTTTGGGTAGTTTAAGATAATTTGTGTTAGTGTAGGTCACTTACAAAGTGATATTCGTAAGTGACCTCTTCAAGGTTTTTACTGTGTTTTGTTACAAAACCCTATTTGCATATTTTAAAGCCAATGTCATTTTATTGGCTTTACTATACTGGGTGTTTCTTAAAGGTTTTTCCTCCTATAACTTTCATATTTTTTAGGATGGGGAAATGAAATTTGGCGTGTCGATATATGACCTAAAAATGTATTGAAAGACTTCTTTAATTATTTTTTTGAATGATTTTTTGTTTTAACGGAAATAACCTCAACTTCTGAATTCTAAATGAAACATTTTGTTCCCTTTTTACCTAGTCGATAGAAAATGGCATTCTTAAAATAATGACACCCCATATATCAACTCATTGTTTAACATCAACGTTTTTGTTTATTTCCAAGCCTACCTGAAAAAATCGTCGAAATGTATGTATATGACTCTTTTAAGCGAACGCCACGGCCCGGCCGTTTTAATGATTTTATAAGCAACAACTACTATGCCTATATTTTAGCTTTTTTAATGTTGATTTAACTTAAAATATTTAGTGTGGGGTATCAAATTATTCACAAAAAAATGCTATTTTTGAATATGCCAACGAGCCACTATCGTTCCATTAAAAAAAATTGAGTTATGTCTAGAAGTAAATTTTTGGAATCTTTTTACCTTTATGAAAATGTCATAAAATACCTTAGATAATTAAAATAATTATTCCACGGCTCCTTAATTTAAAATTTGTTGTTCTAACGAGGTCATGGCACCCTATTTTGAATTTAAAAAATCAGAGTTTATTAATCTAAAGGGGGTTATGACATCCGCCATATTGAAAAACTCTTGTGTGACGTCAAGAAGGGTCCATTTCGGCCATGTTGGATTTTATGCCGGACAGTGGCGTAGAATTGAGGTGGAAACGAAAAACTGCTTTTATACCGACGAACAAAATTTATATTTCAAAAATATAAATGTAATTCAATTAAGTATTGAAATTAAAAATTAAAGTGACAACACTACGATGGCGTACCTTTGCAATGGTATCTACTACATTAAATATTTTAAAAAATGAGAAAAAAATTAAAATGTAGAAAATACTGATGATTGCTAATTTGTTATAATTATGAGTACTTACTCTATTTTTAAACAAACGATATTGAATTATTAACACATTTTTTTCTTTAATAATACCCACCTATATTACGACGTTTATAAAATTCTATGAGCAAGTAAAGAAGTTTGGGGACTTTAATTATTTTTTTTTAATCTTGGAACAGTCCGCGAAGGCTTAGGCCTAGTATGAACGCCCTGTGGGTGGTTGAAGTGTGGTAAGAGAGTGTTTATTCACAAGAAACTTAAATTCTGCAGGTAGCAGGTTCCATAGTTTTGACACTCTAGGGATGAAGGAACGAAGAAAGCGCGAAGTTCGGGGCCTCTCTAGGTGAACTGTTAAAAGATGCATAAAAGTTGCACTACATGTTGCTCTGTTGGGAGCTGCCAGAAAAGGAATTATACTGGCCAACTCGTCTAAGCAAAAGCCGTGAAAATACCACCTATAGAAGAAAGACAGGAAGGAAGCTTTTCTGTAAGTGCAGGATCAGAAATGGGCTTTACAGCTTATCTTGAGGATCTTTGTAAGACTACAAAATATCCAACTCCAAATCAGATACTGGAAGCCATAGAAAAATTAACTTTTTTTTTAGGAATTTATGACGGTGTTTTTGTATTACTTCATAAATATATAAACTTGTCTATTAATCTTTAATTTATTTTATTTTAAAAACTAATTATGTTACGTTTAAAAACTAGTTATTTATTTACTTACGGACCATACAGCATCTTGATATTGCAAAATAATAGCAAAATTTTCCACTTTGGCAAAAAAATGAATTGTTTTATGTAAAAACATGTGAATACAGGTTTATTGCTAAAAAACTAAACTTTATTTGTTTCACAACTACAACACTAAAATACATTTACAATTGCAACAATTAAATAAAATACAACTGAAATTTTTACATTTTGATCTAGATATGGAAGAAAAGAACACAGTACTTAGTGGTATTATTTAATAATATTTTGTGGTATACTACATTTCATATTTTAAAACATACAAATCATTTAAGCATTAAAATCCTACTTAATACACAAACACAAAAATTTCATTTATAGTTTGTTGGCAGCGCTTGCAAGATAAAAGAAAGAATTAGATCTCGTGTTCTTATTTGGTAATTGAAAGTTTAACTTACTTACAAGTTCTTCGCAGTCCACTTCATACTACACAATCTAAACAAAAACTTCTTCAGTGCAAGGTAGGTTTACATCAGTTAATTTTAAACTTGTAAAAGGCAAATCTAAAAAATATAAATTATATTTAAAAACATGTCTTTTTCAACATAATATACCAAGTAAATGGTAGATAAGTATCCAAAAAAAAAATTAAATACAATTAAAGAACGTAACTAACCGCAAACTTAATAAATGTACAAAATAATGGGAAAAAAATATTAAATACATATTCTGAAGATACATTAATGCATATACCTAAAGTTGATCAGTTCTAGGTATAAGCAAGTCAATATTTACTATTTATTTTCTTGACAACAAATAACTATAATTAAAATCACACAAACATTTTAATTTACTTACTAATAACTGTATAACTACATTCAGAGTTGTGAAGAGTGACTGGTGGACTTAAAAACCGTGTTTGTGTTATCCGAAGTGTAATAATGCAAACTGAATGAAACTGCTACAATAAAAAAATATTTGTTAGTAATAGCAGCATTAGGATATATCATATTTTTTACCTTACCTTTTTTTTATTAATCGCCTTTTTCCTTTTTGATCATCATCTCATAATCACCACTTTTGCAATTTTTCTGGAAGACATATAAAAATCGTCTTTTTTAACATGCTCCGAGCAAATAACAGAATCCTTATGGGAAACACAACTTTTTGGTCTATTGCACACTAAGGACGAATTAAAACTACACGACTAAACACTACCAAAAACAGTATATTAAAAACATTCAAAACCAATAAAATATCAACTCTGTACACAAATATTTTCAACTGTAAAAATAACCCCATATAAAAATGTCAAAAGTTAACATATGGGGTGGCATTGTATTAAACAGGCATGGTAGTTCTCTCGAAAAGGTAAAAAATATATACCTAGGGTTTTTTATTTCAAATTCAAAAATAAGGTCATTTCCGGTAAAATCGGAAAACATCAGAAACAATTGAATACATTTTTAGGTCTCATGTCGACATGCCAAATTACATTTTCCCATTCTAAAAAATAAAAAAGGTGTAAAGGAGAACCACCTTTAAGAAACACCCCGTATATGTACAGAGTAACGCCTTTTCGATGGATTTTCATAGTATTAAGAAAACTACAAAAGATAGAGCAAATCTGACGGCACATTTTTAAGTTATATATTCGAAACAATTGCAACGGTAAAAACAAATCGCGACTAACTTGATTCGTTTCGGAAGTACAAGGCATTTTTAAAATTTTGACGATTTTAGCACACTTTTGTATCTCGGTTGTTAGAAAGAAATAGAAAAAAAATGCATGTGAAATTTTACGTAAAATCCAGTGGCGTGCTCACTTTTTTATCGATTATAGTTTAAAACATATAATGCAAATATGTTTTGTTTTAAATAGGACACCCTGTATATTTTACCACTATTCATTTTAAAATGAAGTAATCTCATTATTATTACTACACACCTTACATTTATTCAAAAATATATATATTTTTGGAAAAAACGAAATTTATGGAATAAAGATATTAAGAACCTAGACATACCTAGTGTTTAAATTTCGCCCCCTTGGATAAAATTTTATTATTTACTATTATTTTGTTAACATATATTAAAGCTCTTTATTATTTTATTATTTATTTATGATTTATACCGGGTGACAACGAAATCACTACCCAGCCCTTTATTTTGTTGAATGAAAATATATGGCTTTTAAATTTTAGGGTGACATATTATATTATAAGATGCCGATTTTGGATAGTATAACATGTGCCTATCACTTCCGGTTTAACCGGAAACAACATCAACTTTGATTTTTTCAATGGAACACCCTGTATATTTTTCAAAATTTGGATTCTACGGATCATTCCTGATATAAAATCTAAATTATATCCCATACCTATCTCTGCTAGTTTTTGAGGAAATGGCGATTAAAGATGTTCAAACTACCGCACATTATGCAGTTTTACAGGAAAACAAATAAATGATATAACAATTTATTGTGTTTAATTTAATTTTTTCTAAAGACTCTATCTGTAGAGGTCATAATAAAACTACTTCCGCCTTTACCGGAAGTGCTGCGAAAATTGACTTTTATAATAATGTAACTTTAAAAATTTTAATGCAACACCCTGAATATTTTTTTAAATTTGGATTCTACGGGTCATTCCTGATATAAGATCTGTATGATATCCTATACCTATCTTTGTTAGTTTTTGAGAAAATGGCGATTGAAGATGTCCAAACGACCCGACCGCACATTATGCAGTTATAGGGGAAAACAAATAAATGTTAGAAAATTATTAAGCCTAAAATAATTCAAGCTCTCTCTTTGAAGCAGTTTTGTTATTTTAATATTAGTTTTTTATTATGACCTCCGCAGATAAAGTTTTTAGGAAGAATTTATTTGTTTTCCACTATAACATCATAATAT
The DNA here is from genome assembly GCA_019359885.1 of Listronotus oregonensis. Classification (NCBI taxonomy): domain Eukaryota; kingdom Metazoa; phylum Arthropoda; class Insecta; order Coleoptera; family Curculionidae; genus Listronotus; species Listronotus oregonensis. The sequence continues at coordinate 2,652 of JAHBCN010026748.1, read as the reverse complement.
GCGGTCGTTTGGACATCTTCAATCGCCATTTTCTTAAAAACTAACAAAGATAGGTATAGGATATCATACAGATTTTATATCAGAAATGACCCGAAGAATCCAAATTTAAAAAATATACAGGGTGTTGCATTAAAATTTTTAAAGTTACATTATTATAAAAGTAAATTTTCGCAGCACTTCCGGTAAAGACGGAAGTAGTTTTATTATGACCTCTACAGATAGAGTCTTTAGAAAAAATTAAATTAAACACAATAAATTGTTATATCATTTATTTCTTTTCCTGTAAAACTGCATAATGTGCGGTAGTTTGAACATCTTTAATCGCCATTTTCTAGGTATATTTATTTTTAATTATTTTTTTAACGATCCATAGACAACTAGGTTTTCATTTAGTTTTGTAAAAGTATTAATGTTTGGTTAGTTGTGGCTAATTATTTATAAACAATATTTATATTTTTTATAAAAGTAATTAACCGATCATTCTATTGCATTGTAGATTTTATACAGAGTGTGCAAAATTCAAATCATAAAAGGTTTTCCCAAAATTGTTTACACATAATCAATTTCTTTAAAAATAAATAAATATGTAATGTTATTGAAAATCAAAAAATTAAATATTATACAGGGTTTGTTTTAAAAAGGCGTCAAAAATTTGTAAAAAGCCCTTTAACTCCGAGATAAATCAAGTTTTTTTATCTTTATGACAGCTCACGAAGAATTATTATATTTGTATATTATATCCTACATATTATACATATATAGATATATCAACCTAAGTACCAAAGTACCGTGAGTGCCGGGTTTTCCGGTGTTTAACCCATTTCTTCCCAGTTGTTTCGTCAACGTTGTCCAAGCACTGACACATGCAAATGTTGCATTTCACAGCACCTTTTAGACAACGCGGTAGTGCCACCACGGACGTTATTTTAAATAACTACTACCTAAAAGTGTCTCTCCGGCTCTGGGAATCGAACCCGGATCGCTGGGATGGCGAGCCGAAACTCCGACCACCACGCTTCTGAAGAGGAAGTTAGCCACGATCTTTTTTTACCGTTGCAGTTGTTTGAAAAATCGAACCTAAGAATCTGCATTTAGATTTGATCTATATTTCGTATTTTTCCAAATACTCTAATACTCATCGGAAAGGCGCCACACTGTAGGGGATATCCAAATAAGAAAAAACGCTGGCTGTATCTTGAAAACTATGTATCGCACATCATTGGGGAAAATTATTTTTAGTAAAAATAAACGGTAAATTAAAAAACCTATTTTTTCCAAAATTAGGTAGTATTAGGTACATTTTTATTAACATCGGCAAAAACTTTAACTAGCCATTCTGCATTAGTTTGGTATAAGACTTTTTCTCGTATTTCCAATAATAAAGGTGGGAGAAGATAATAAAAAATGCAATTTTCAAATAGCTCTATCTTCCACATATTTTATCGAAGGCGGTTCAAGTGGATACCCGTTTCAAAAAATATATATATAGCTCTTTTAAATGTCGTCCTTTTGCAAAAAGTATCAGTTTGCAAACCTTAGCGAGACTGCGTACTTTTTTACACGATTTTACATCGGAAAATTAACTGATTAAATGCACCATCGCATAAAAAAATAAATTTAAAAATTTCAAGTCCATTAGCCTCGTAGTCATCTTCGTAACATAATTGGATTCATCTTAAGAGTCCATTCGCGCCACGAAAATTGAATCCAATTTGGGGTTCGAGACATAATGTTTTTCTCAAAAACGGTATAAGTAGTCGAAAACTTTTAGAAACTATATGAAAGCCAACACTTAAATCTAGGCTTTTGCTGTAATAGTTTTTTATAAATTTGAATTTAGTTTTTTTTTTATTTCCTTGAGTGAAAGTCACCCTAAAATCGGTTATGTTTAGATACTATTTTTCTTAACTCGACTCATACTTTAAAAACCGTTACAGCGGAGGCCCGATTTAACTAAACCAGATGTGAAAGCCGGGGCGGCTCGATTGAAGTTTTTTTACTCGAGCAACACACAAAGCAATCGCTATAGACAGAGGCTTCTTTTTAAAGGGCAGCGGGTACCTGCACTACTGAAAATCTTTTTTTTTTAAAAAAAATTTTTTTTTTAAGGGCGGGGAAGTATTCACGAATCTGTCAAAATTAAAAGGTATCAAATTAATAATGCTATTTTTTTTAACTTCAGTATTGGAAATGTACTTGGGTTTAATATTAAAATACAGGGTGTCCGAAAAGTCTGACTGGGCAAAAACTCGAAACGAAAGGTTGGATTTCCAAGATTGCAACTGAACTTTGTTTTTGACACAACGTCTATCTAATTTTCTGATGTCAAAAAAACCCCCCCCCCCCTCTTAAGGGGGGGGAAAGTAAGGGGGGGGTTTTTTATTTAAAAAAAACCCCCATTTTTTTGATTTTCGGGGTTTCCCCAAAAAAAATTTGTGTTTGCCCCCCAAATTTTTACCCCCCAAACCCCCGCCACCCCTTCACAGGGGGTGAAAAAACAAAAAAAAGTTAAAAAAAAAAACTAAAACTGAACAGTTTAAATATTATATATTATTAGTGGGAGTTTGTTAGTTCCGCCCACCGTCTCCGCGTCCTTTCGCCCGACCCTGGTGTAGCGTAAATGACTTTAATATACCAATTTATCTTTTAAAA
>JAHBCN010026747.1:0-10459 GCA_019359885.1 Listronotus oregonensis | reverse complement strand
TTAAGCCAAAGAATATCAGGCCCCCCCTTTTTCGAGGAGAAACCCAGACAAGCCAGGTCGTTGCAACAAGCCAAACCCCCAGGGGCCAAAAAAGATGAAATGAGTTCAAACCGGGAAAAAAGGAGGGGTTTGGGGTTGTTTTTTTGGGACTTTGCCTGAACCAATCTCCTTTGTTGATTGCTGTAATTATCTTTTTTTTTTGTTTTTGGATTTTGGGAATTTAATTGGTCAAGGGTTTAAGATAAAAAGTTTGGGGTTCCGGCTATATATCCCCTCAAAATAATCTCAATGCTGCTGTTGTATTACAAAAAATTTGGGGATAGGCTATGAAACAAAGGGGGTCACAAGGCCTATGGTGGTTAAAAGATATTTGAAACAAGGTCAGCTTGGGGAGGTGAATACCAGACCATGTGATGGTTTGTTTTTTGGAAATCTAGTAGGTTGTTGGATATGTTAAATTAAGCTTGTTGATAAGAATGTGTTCATGAAAGCATCCCACAATTTATTTCTGAGTGAGGGTTTTTTCCAATTTAATCAATCCAAAAATAAAAAGATTTTCAAATTTTTGAACTGATTGTGTTATTGTGTTCAAAAAAGATCCTATTTTTTTTAAGAGTCTTTTAACGTTCAATTATCCACATTAACACTGTTGCCAGTTAAGACTAGATAATGGACCTTTAGTGATTTAAAAAAAATTATTTTTTTTAGATCCCCAATGTTCACCAATCGAAAATTTATTTAAAACAGCAGCTAGCCATATATTAAATCAAGTTTTACTTAAAAAACCCCTTAGAAGGGGGGAAACCCAAAAATGGAAACAAAAATAAAAGGGCCCAAAATTAAAATTTTTTAAAGTATTTAATAAAAAGGGGGCCCCAATTACAAAGTTCGAACTATCCTAGTGGAGGAGACCCTGCACAAAACAGTTACGAGAAACCCCAGCAAAATGAATTGGTGACCAGGTTGGTAAATTTCATGGATTTTTACGTTACAAGGCCGAGAAGTTAGTTATTACAGTAGTAAGTTTAGATGTTATTTCTAAATAAATGCTGTCAATGTCAAAGTCAAATATTTATTATTGTTTAAAAAAAAAATAAAATTTTCTTTAACAGAGTTTTTTTCAAACATTTAAAAAAAATATAAATTTTTTATATAGAAACTGTATTTAAAACCCTTTAAAAACCCAGGGGTTTTTAACCTATTTATATTGTTTTTTTTGTTTTAATAATTCCCCCTTTTTAAAATTCCAGCGGCCAACTCCATGATTAGGTCATACTTAAGCCAAAATTTCTGAAACCCCTCGCTCGCTTTTAGAGTGCCCCGGGTTGGGGGGTCGGGGAATCAATTCCAGTGGATATGCATTTTAGAAAATAAATGATAACATTTCGTCAAAACATAAAAATTTTTTTTTACAAGCAAAAGTTATTTTCTTACATTTTCATCAACCTTTAAATTAGAAAACCCTATATTATTTTGGTATTTTCGGATTAAAAAAAAATTTTTTTTTTTTTGTTAATTTTGCACACCTCCTTTTTGAGGTCATAGATCAAAATTTTGGGGTTTTTTCATTTTCAATTTTTTTCCAAAAAAAAAACATTTTTACTTTAATTTTACCTTCTCTGATTTTATTTTGCTACATGAAAAAAATAATAAAATTTTAGTCTTAAATAAATTAAAAAAAAAAAAAGAGAACGATAGCAACCAAGTTCCCCCGTTTGCCAATTCCCCCACCGATCTTAAAACAATTTTTTAAAAAATCTTTTATTCATACTATTATATTCACGCATTGCTTCAAAAAAAATATCCACTAAAAAAGGAACAAAAAAACTGGGGAATCATCAGCTTGTAAAACCCCAATAACTATTTCGGGTCTTTCGTGTTCCATATTTAGGATTTATACGAAATATTTTTGATCAAAATTGGGGTCGGGAACAAGGTTCGCATACCTTATAAAAAGTCTTTAAAAAAAATATTCAACCTGGTAACGGGCCTTTTTAAATTTGGTTAATTTGGGGGCTAAAGTTTTACCTCTTTTTTTTGAAAATTAAGGTTTTCCTTACTTTTTTTTTTTTTTTTAAAAAAATTTTAGATGTTTTTTTTAAATATATTTTTGCAAATGACAAATTTTAAAAGGAATATGTCTAAAAAAAATTAAACAATTAGTTATTTTTTTAAATACTAAAGAGGCAGAAAAAAACAGCTTCTGATTCATGTTTAACAATCGAAAAGGTGTAAAAAAAAATCGCTTTTTCAGTACCAAAAAATGGGTCCTTCCCTTTTTTTTTTAATGTTCTTTTGCATATTATAGACCGTTTTTAAAAAACCTACTTTTTGTTTTTTTTTAAATTTTCTTTTTTTTGCCGATATTTCGTTTAATAACTTCAAAATTTAAAAAGGCCCCCGGCTTTTTCTGTTAGGTTACTTATAAATGCGTCTTTAAAAATGCTGCGGCCAAATCCCCTAGAGCTTTTTTGGCTTGGGGTACAATGAAAAGGGAAGACTAGATGTACGCATTGAACTGGGGGTTTTTTATAACCTCGTTTTGAATATTTGCATTTTATCGTTGCTTTGTTCGGGGATTTGTATTATTTTACGGTTGTGTCTCAAAATGGTAAAGTTTACCTTGGGTTTTAAATTACTCATTGCAAAAATACGTCTATTAATATGCCGGAAAAAGACTTTTGTTAAGTTCCATCTGATAAGGCTTTAAGGAATCTATGGCTTCAAGCAGGGGACGTGATCCAAAAAGGTTATTTCAACATTAGTTTTTTTTTTGGAAGATCACTTTGATGGTTTCTTTATCAGTTTATGACAGTAATACGAGCAAATTTTTTAAAAGAGTTCATTTTCATCTCACAAATCAAATAGGTATTTCAAGTTTTTTTCAAACAGTACAATTGTTGGGGATTTGGCAAAATTACCAGTGATGACGCTATCCAACAGAATCGTTTTAGAAAATTTGAATTTTAGTACTTTTTTTTTTTGAAATATCTAAAATTAAATTTAAATTTTAATTTACACACCAATTTTAGACCCATATTTAATCGAACAATAGAAATTATAAACATTTATTTTGCGTGCAAGGCCTATTACTAATATTGTTTTTTTTTAAAACTCAAATACCTACCAAAAAAAACTTTTGTTAAATTACATATCTCTGCAGCATCAAAGTGGTTGTTCTGGTTTGCCCCCAAACCATGGTAGACATTTTTAACCATTATTCGTTTTTTTAACGTTAACTGATTTTTTTTGGCGGATAACTGTTGGTTGGTTATTATTCATATTTTTCAGAATTAAAAGCTTTTTAAACACTAAATCATAACAATTAACACTAAATAAGATAAACTATTAAAAATTGGCCAAAACAATATCTTTACTACAATTATTAGAAATTTATAATTTAAAACCCCTTATAGCAATTAAAATTTAAACACAAAATCTGCCATAATCAATAATAACAAAAAAATCATGAAAGAGAAAACCCCTTAAAACCTCTTTTAAAAATCATTCGTTGTAAATAAGGAATGTGTTTGCCATTTTTTTTTGTCTTCGAAACAATGATTTCAAAATATTTGCTTTTTAAGGGTGGGGGTGTTTTTTTCTTGTGAATTATGACACTTCCTAGAAATTTTGGCCCGGTTCACGTTATTTGGGGAAAAGTTTTCATAGGCTTAAAATCATTTACTAGTGTTAGATTTTTATTCAGCCGTTCTGGTTGGGGGGGTCGGTATTAAATGATCAGACAGAAATTTTTTGGCTTTGGTATAGTTGATGGATTTATTATTATCAATGAAGAATTTGAAAAAATTATTTTATTTGGGGCCAAATAATGGAAAACTATGCAAATAAAGGCAACAATCATAAATTAAAAAAGTTAAAATTTGATTTCTGATGGAATTTTTTTTTGATTTTAATTTTTTGACCCTTTTCCTTTTTTTTTTTTTTTCGTAGTTAATGTAACTTTTTTTTCTTTTTAGCTTTGGAAATACCTATATGTAAAAAAAAAAGGGGAAAAAAGGGTTTAAAGGGTTCCTTTTTTTTTTATTTTATTTAACTTTTTTTTTTATTGGACTCTATGCTATTTAAAAAAATGTAATTTTTTTGTTTAAAAATCTTTTTTGAGTACTGTTTTTTTTTGGACAATAAAGCCATTTTGAAGTTTAAGAATGTTGTAAAAATAAAAAAAATGCACATGAACAAGAACACAAAAATATTAGCGCCAATTTAAATAAAAAAACGGGCGCTTTATAAACCAAACTATGTCAGTTAAAAACAATCAAAGATATCAGTTAGTATCCCGGTTTAGAAAACCATCGACCAGGGTTTTTTTTATTTTTTTTTAAATAATTTAAGATATGTCGTTTCAGAGCGAGGAGAAATTTTTAAATCTTTTTTTTATAGGGAAAAAAAATGTGAAAAATTAAAGGGGTGACCAAAAAATATAATACCAAAGGATCTATTTTGGGCCCAATATTTTTTTTAATTTTTAAAAAATTCAGTTTTTTAAAATTAAAGGGGGTACTATACAATTGTTTGCCGATGATAAACCACCTATATTTTGCTGACAAAAAAGGAAATTCAAGACAATATTAAAAGATTTAAACATTGTTTTTAAATTTGGGGTTAATTTAATAAACTTACTTTAAATTTAAAAAAATCCTCCATATAATTTCAGAAACAACAAAAAAAGATAAAATTTCCCCTTTATATCTTTTAAAAAAAAAAAAAAATAAAATTCCCGGTTAAAAAATTTTTTTGGGTTATATATTGTGAAAAAAATTACAGAAAAATATAGACTATCTTAAAAATTATTTCACCTTTAAAAATTTTTTTGATTAATTTTATATTAAAAATTTTTAAAAAAATTTATTATAGTTTGGACCTAAAATTAAATATTTAATTTTCAGATGGGGTTAGAAACTAAAATATTAAACCTTTAAAAAAACTTAAAAAAAATTATTAAATGCCCTAAATTACTATCTTGAACCAACAATTAATTTTAAAAAAAAATTTTTTTTTGATATAAATTTATATAAATTAAAAACATGTTATTCATTCATTCCCTAAAATTTAAAAAAAAAAAATTTAAATATCAATTAAAAATTTTAGTAAATGTGGGCATAATACTAGACAAACAGATTTATTATAAACTATTAAAAAAAAAAGTAATTTTGGAATAAATCAATACCCAAAGGGAAAAAAAAATATACAATAATTCCCAATAAAATTTAAAAAAATTAAAAATTATCACTGTTTAAAATACATATAAAAAAATTTTAAAATTAATTTGACTTTTTTTTAATGATTCTTTAAAATTTTAATATATTTTAATTTTTTTTTTTATATTCCCGTAAAAACTGTATAGTTTTAATTAAATCAATAAAAAATAAATAAAACAGCTTTTTTTTATTTTTCCCCTTTTTTTTGCCAGAGATCAAAAGAAAACCCAAAAAAAATATTCTGAATTTTAAATTATCGATAAAAAAAAATAATATTTTTTGGTTTTTAAAAAAATGTCGAAAACCCCCTTGGGGGTTGATAGATGAGGAAAAAAGAAAATATGAATAATATCAATAGAATAAAAAAAATTCAAATTTTATTTTTTTTAAAAAATAAAATCTTGAAAATAGGAAATAATTTATTTTTATTTAAGAGGGGAAATATTTTTTAAAGCCCAAACCCCTTTAACCCAAGGGGGCCTTTAAATATGAAAAAATTAAAAATTTTCTTGAAAAATCTAGGAAAACTACTGGGGTATTCAAATTATTAGAAATTCAAACATACGAAAATACCATAGCAATAGAAGAAAACTGTCGAATATTTTATAATAGATCTTAGTTTTCTCATCAGAAAGATTGAGCTGACTTCATGCGTCATGCCCTCCTCTACCGGTCTAGTGACGTTTTTTCTTTACCAATAATTTGACGTATGAGAATATTTTTAGGATTTTCTTTTAGGTCTCTGGCAAGATTGAGAAAATAGGCTAACTTTGCGGTCACTCTTTAAAAGATTGTTGAAATAATAACATCTTCGTCGAAATAAACCCATTTCATTTTTTGGTCCATATCAACCCTCTCAAGGTGCTCGACATTATAATTCAACAATGCCTCAAAAACCAGCTCAGCAGGCAAAAAAATTTTGTTTACCGTCCCCCAAATGGCAATTTGAATAAAATTAAAAAACCCGGGGAACTTTCCAAAAAAAATGTTTCGACAAAGAATCGAACTCAGAACACTCAGAAACAAAATACTTCAAAACAGAATTTTAATAAACAAAAACAACAAAACTGGAACCAAAATAACCCAAATGGGAACCAAAGCACTGGTGCGAAATCTCAAAATGAATGGCAAAAACGACGTCAAACAAGCGTTTCATCAAATAACCAAAGCACTTGGATGTATTTGGGTCGATTAAGAAAAGGTAAGTAGGTCTGTATACGGTTACAGAGAGGGCTGTAGAGTTATAGCACCTACATCTGCGAATGCACCTGAACTATCTGTGGTAGTATATTATCAACATCCAGTAGTATTATTGTATTTTTGTACTTTTATTTCATTTATTTCAATTTTTATGCACTCTTCCAAATGGTACAACAAAACTTAAAAACTACAAAATATTATATGTCATTCAATAAAATGAAATTAAAGAACATATACATAGATTTAAAATTAAAAAAAAACCCCCAAAATTCTTAAAAAAATACCTAAAGTCCAAAATTTTTCAGTGACTCATTTAAAACCACCAACCGACGAAGGGTGAATAAAAAACTATACTAGTAAATGATTTTTTTAACCATGATATACTTTTCCGCCAAATAACAGTGAACCGGGGCCGAAAGTTTCATCGCCATTGCATAATTCCAAAAATAAATCACCACCGCGATGCACTTAAAAAGCACGCCAATATTGAAATCATTGTTATCGGGAAGACAATAAAAGTGGCAACAGACATTCTAGTTTACAACTTGGAGGTTGAAAATAAGAACGAGGGGGTTTTCGTTGTTCGATTTTTTTATTTAGTTATTATTGATTATGGACAGATTTTGTAAGTTTAAATTTTAATTGTATAGGGGGTTTTTTCTAAAATTATAAATTTGTAATAATTGTAGTATATAGATATTGTTTTTGCCAATTTTATAATTGTTTATCTTATTTAGTGTATATAATTAAAATTAAAGATTTAGTGTTGTTAATTTTTTTAATTTTAAACTATGAATTTTAACCAACCTTTAACTAGTTATCCGCCACAAAAATACTCAGTTAATTTAAAAAAAGAACGAATAATGGTTAAAAATGCCGGGGGTTTGGGGGAACAAATCCAGAACTAACCACCTTGGATGCTGCAGAGATAGGCAACTTTAACAAAAGTTTTTTGCGTACGGTATTCAGTTTTTTTGGAAAAAATCAATATTTTAAAATTATTCGGATACTGGAAAAGGGTTTTTTTTTTGCACACTTTTTTTTCATTGTTAAACATAATCAGGTTTTTTTGGCCCCCTCTTATAGTATTTAAAAAAAAAACAATTGAATTTTTAATTCCCCATTTCGACATATTCCTTTAAATTCAGTCATGTTCACGAAAACATTTTAAAAAAAACTCATACTATGTTAATTTTAAAAAAAAAAAAACACTTAAAAGAAGGAAAAACCCAATTTTCAAAAAAAAATAGGTAAAACGTTTACGTCGAATTCAACTCGAAATTTTAAAAAAAGTTGACCTTTCCCCCGGTTGTAAATTTTTTTTCATTTTTATAAGGTACGAACCCGCTGGAAAATAATGTTTGATCAAAAAATTTTCATAGGGAAAAACCTAAAATGGAACAGAAAGCCCCGAAAAGTTATTGGATTCTACAAGCTGATGATCTCGGGTTTTTTTGTGTTCCCTTTTTAGTGGATATTTTGATGAAGCAATGGGGAATTTTAAATTTTTTGAAATTGCAAGATCGGGGGTGAATTAATCGGTGTAATTTGGGGTTTCTATCGTTTCCCCTTTTTTTTTTTAATTTATGTTGACTAAAATTTTAATTTTTTTTTTATGGGAAAAAAAAATCAAAAGGAAAAAATTAAAAAAAAATTTTTTTTTTTTGGAAAAACGTTGAAAAATCCCAAAAAAAATCAAATTTGTGTTCTATGACCTCAAAATAGATGTAAAAAATTAAAAAAAAAAACTTTTTTTCATTAAACAATAATCCCAAAAAAATAGGCTTGTTACTAATTTACGGGGTTTAAAGGAAAATGTGAGAAAATAATTTTTTTCTTGTAAAAAATATTTTCATGTTTTGACAATTTTTATCATTTACTTTCTAAAATGAAAAGCCACTGGAATTGTTTCCCCCTGACCCCCCAAAACCCCCATTAAAAAACACGATGCGTCATAGACAAAAATTTTGGGGGCTTGAAGTATAGGTTAGGATAATAAATAGGGGGGATTCCAATCCTGCAATGTGAGGGGAAAATTTTCAATCGGTCGCCCCCCCACGAGTATGTCTCGCCAACTAACTAGTTTAAAGATTTTCATCCTTACCCCCCAAAAAAAAATGGGGTGAAAATACCACAACTCCACAACTAATCTTTTTCTTTCCCGGGAAACAAAACATGGAATCAATCGTACTTGGTTGTCCAAAATAACAATAACAATTTTTTAAAAATGTCCTCTTGAGAACCCTACATAACCAAGAAAGTTTGGTGTATAAACCCAAACGTAAAAAAAATTGTCCAGGCGTAGGGAGGGGAATCGGGGTTGGCCCCGCGGGTTTTCGCAATGAATAGTAGGTCAGAGCCGGGGCCGGGGCCCTAATTCTTTTTTTTTCATAAAGTTGACATCATCAAATGTCAAATTCAAGATTCACTTTTTTTTATTTTTTTTAAAAATTGTTGGTTATTAAACGATACTACCTAGAATATTTAAAATTATTTGTAATATTGGATTTTATATCATCTGATATAATATGGAAAGAATAGATGGGGCCCTTTACAGCCTTTATTTAAATGGTCATTTTTGGGAGTTTTGTATTTTTCCAAAAACTTTGTAAATAAATAAAAAACGATTTTTTTTTAAAAAAATTTCAAAAAATTTTATGATAGTTTCATGTACTTATACCAATTTTGGGGATAAAAAAGGGCAAGATAGTGAAATGAGTTTAATCTAATTCTTAGATTGTGGTTGTACATTAAAAAGTGAAAATTTTTATAACTGTTTTTTTGGCATATATTTTACTAATAACAAACATTCAAAACAGAATAACAGGGTTAAAAAAAGTTTAGTAACCTTTGGTACCTAGGTATCCATTGTAAGAGTAACCTTTAAAAATTATGTGTCTACAGTATGTCGGAAAAAAATTGATAATGTAAGTTTAAGAAACCAAAAATCTAATTTCTTTTTAAACAAATACAGAAAAAGAAAAAAAAGGGAAATTTAACAAAAAATTGTACTTTCTTTCATTCAATTAGAGGACCTGTATATAAAAAATTTTTCCTGGTCTGCCCAGTAATTTAATTTTTTACCTTTTAAAGAATTACAAAAAATTAAATGAAATAAAAGTACCTAAATTTAAACCTTATTTCTTTTAATAATCCAAGAAATACACAAACATTGTGGAAATCCTTTAAAAGATAGATAAATTTCCATTTTCTCATGCTATTTCCCCCTGAAATTTTTTTTCATTTTTATTTATATATTATTATTTTTGGTTCCTAAAGTTACGTCTCATAAAAGCACCTAATTTAAATATAAGAAATACTTACCTAAAGTAAAAAAAACCGGGTATGTTACCCCCTTGATTTGCAAAATAAAACCATACAACCTCTAGTCATTTTGTTAGATATTATAAAAAAAAACAATAAACACAAAATTATAGTCATAAGAAGGTTTTGTCAATCCAAAAAAAAAGCAACCACAAAAAAAAATCACACAAAGCAAAAAAAACGAAACTAATACGGCTCCCATGTATAATTGTTGCCTAACTACATATGATTTATCAGTGTGTAAGTACAAACATTAATATTTCGTGGAATTTCGTTTTGCGCAAAATCGGCGGGGGGCCCAATTTGACAGTTATTTTCATACTGGGCTGGGGATTTTTGATCGAATGGGGCCAAATTGGGTTCCATACACCTTTAAAAATTTTTGTACATAACAGTTGGGGAAAATTTATCATTTCGCATTGAAGAACATAGTAAAACTAAGACTAATATTGAAGCTTGTGCAGTTTACGACTTGTGGAGAAAAAATCTGGTCGTTGACAGTAACGTAAAAGAAGTAAGATTAAAGTATAACATTTGAAGAAAATTAATAAATATTTATAAAGAAAAAAATACAAAAATGGCAGCAATTATTGGGAAGCGTCTCGGAAAAAAAAAAATTGCTGTGCTCTAACTGATGCTGAAAGAAAAAAACCCAAATTTTTTTTTGATACTCTTTTTTTCCCCGGTAATGCTGGGGAAGGGGGTTTTGAAATTTC
>JAHBCN010026746.1:0-10622 GCA_019359885.1 Listronotus oregonensis | reverse complement strand
GCGTGGCAGAGACATCAGGCTTGCCCGTTGCAAATTAATAAATCAACCGGTGATTTATGAGAAATTATAAAATATAATTTCAAATACTAGGTACGTTCTTAAATTCGCTCTGACAAGACAAATCAGATTTTCGGTTACATGAGAATCGTGCGTCGCCCATCTAGGCCCGAGTGATTAGGTATTGCGGTTAAATTTTGCCCCCAACTTAAATCAAGGGAATTAGATATAGCGACTAAATTTAGCCCATCTCGACTCCAACCTAAATCTGGCCTGCTTTTAAACCGTCCATCTCGGCCCAATAAAATATTTATTTAGCTTATTAAAATATGTTACAAAACCTGTCGATTCTATTTTATAATGTAATGAGGGAGTACATAAATTTTGAACAAAACAAAGAAAATTTGAAAATACAATTGTCTTTGAAAAAAATCAAAATTTCCCTGGAATTTTTTAAAAAAAATTCCATTTTTGAAAAAAATTTTTTTTAAAATTTCGAAAAAAATTTGGTTGAAATTTTTTTGGAAACATTGGGAAATAAATTTTTTATTCATTATCTTTTAATAACCCTCCCTTTTTTTAAAGATTATTTTATGAATCGTAAAAAAAATGAAAATAATTGATATAAAATGTATTATTTTAATTTAGTTTTGTACACAATATCGAGCAATATAATATAAGAAATACTAAAAGTAGGTAATTATTTAATTTTTTCCAGACCTGCGTGAAAAGTTCGTATTTTTTTAGGGAAAAAATGACATTTCAATGCGCGTGTTAAAATGACTATTTTCTTGCCAAGGGTTCTCAATATACTAAATTGTACATCGAACAATACAAATTAAAAAATAAAAAAAGATATTTTACAATAAAATTTTAAAAAAACATTTTTTTGAAAAAAAAAATTCTTTTTTTTGTTTAGTAATACTGTTGTCTATAAAGTATTATAGATATTAAATTTTATTATATTTCATTATTTTGGTGTAGCTTCTAGGTTTCCTCTCCGCCAAGATTTTTTTTAAAGCCAGATTAATCCACTTCTTTTCGGTGTCTTTAAATATTAAGAATAAAGAAAGGTTTTCCCTTTTTAAAGTTTTTCCCATTTGACGAACCCCACTCGTTATTTTTTGATTTCCCAATACAATATTGTAGTCTTTCTTTTATAACAGTTCGTTTACTCTTCTAAAATAACACTCAATTTTGAAATACACAAATTCACGAAATCACCGGTAAACGATTAAAATTGTATAGGTTATGTTTACTATTTACTTTTTTAAGAGCTTTTTACCGTTCAATTATCCACATTTACACCGTTGCCAAGTTTTGCCGTTTGACAAAATTTCGAATTCGAGATTAAAACTCGCATAAGGCTCAAGAATGTAAAACAAAACGGAACAACTAAGGTCATAAAAGGGCAAATTAAGGGATTTAGGAAAGTAGTGCACTGTGCTTATTAAAAAAAACTTTATTAAATAACGTTTACAAAGCAACGCTATTAATACTATGCGATAGGTGGATAAATATCTAAATATGGCATAAAGCTAGAAAAGAAGAGAACGTTTTTTTCTTTTAATTTGTACATTTAAATAATATATTATTTTATATGAAAAAAATATATACAGGATACAGGGTGACCAACGAAAACCTGACGGTTTTGAAATCAACAGTACACAAAATACACAAAATTGTTTGTCGTATTATCATTTGAAGATAAATATCACTTGTGAAAAATTACGTCAGGTAAGTGGTGTCCATCCTCCTGAATGCAGTTTTCCAGCCTTCGCCAACCAAAAATCGGCCCTCACACAAATCATCAGTTCACCATCAATTGTAACCACTTCTTTCCCGATTGTCTCTTCCAGTTCTGCCAATGTGCGGGGTCTGCGAGAGTATACACCTGATTTGAAATACCCCCACAGAAAAAAGTCACAAGTGCTTAAGTCAGGTGATCTCGGGGGCCACCGGATGTCGCCAAAACGGGAAATTAAACTCTCTGGGAAGATGCCTCGAAGCACTTGCATGGATACACGAGCAGTTTGTGCGGTGGCACCATCCTGTTGGAAAAAAATATTCCTAATCCAGTTGCAGCCTGCGCAGTTCGGGACGCAAGAAAGTGTTCAGCATCTGGCAGTAACGTTCGGCATTCACTGTAACAGTTGAACCATTCTCGTCCTCGAAAAAATAAGGACCAATGATGCCAAATGGAGTAGTTGCGCACCAAACCGCAACACGCTCCGAATGTAGAGGCTTTTCGTGCACGATACGGGGATTCTCAAAGGACCAGTACCGTAAATTCTGTCTATTAACATCCCCATCCAAATGAGAATGCGCCTTGTCACTCATGATAATGACTGCATTCTCATTATCTTTCAAAAGCACTTGCATTCGAAATGCAAACTCCTGCCGCTGAGCATAATCTCTTTCTTCAAGCTTCTGAGTAACACATATCTTGTAAGGGTGAAATTTGAAGTCTTTCTGTAAAATTGTGCGCAGAGATTACCCAAGGCCGATTCTCACCTAAAGGGCGCCGAGCGAAGCGGGGGCGCAGCTAAACGCTTCAAAATACGCTTACAATTGTTTGGGGAACTAAATTCAGCCCTCCGTAAGCGGAGCTGCCGAAGCGCGGCGTCGGTGCTCGGCGCTGCAACTTTTCCGCTACCGGAAGCGTTTCCGGCATGCAGCTTTGAAATGCGCGTACCGCTGCCAACGGCTAAGGAATTAAAACGCGTAAAAAGCAAGCTGCGACAAGGTGAAGAGGTTGTAGGTTGCAGTACAAAATCAAGTATGGACGGGGAAAAATTGATAGATTAATTGTAAGTACTTGTTTGCAATCCGAAGAACAACGATAGGGCAAATATCGAAACTAGAAAAATCAGAATAGACGGGAGAATAAAGTGGTCTGAAATTGGGAAGAAATTAATGAAAGGGGAAGTCTCTATAGTGTTTACGTCCAGAGAAACCTGCAAGTAGGTATACAGACTAAAACATTATAGATTAATTAACGTATAGGGTTATTAATTTACAGGGTGTTTTTAAAAGTCGGGTGTTTTTTCTTTTTTGAATTAGGACCTCATTTTTTAAATTCCCAAAATCTCGAATTTTTCCATGTAGCACTTCCTATACCTAACTTCAACTGTTTTAGAGATATTGAGGTTTAATAGTGGCTTTTTCCCTCTTACTTAACAGGCCATAAAATCTAAACGACTCAAATTGAGTAAAACGGTTTACATTCATATATTTTTTTAAAATTTATTTAGATTGTATGCCTGTTAAATTTCGAAAATACTTTTTAACACTTTTAAGGACCAATATCTCGAAAACTTGAATTTAGGTATAGAAAGTGCGACGAAATTTTTAAAAAATTTTAAGAATTTAGAAATTAAATTAAAAAATGGGGTTCTAATTTGAAATAAAAAGTAGGACCATGCTCAGACTTTTTGAAACACCCTGCATAAAAAAAGATAAAAAAAAATATACATATATTTTCAATTATAAAACTTGTGTATTTAATATTCTTTTTTAAAGGGCGTTGTCATAAACCATACAAAACGCAAAGAAAGTTCTACTGATTCGTTTCTGCCGCAGTGCCCGGTATTAAATGCCGCTTAGGTGGGAATAGCCTATATGAAATGACGCTAGGCCTCGCTTCGCGCCGCGCCGCCCCGCTTCGCTCGGCGCCGCTTAGGTGAGAATCGGCCTTCATTCTTAGTTCGCGCGCGTTTACGTGCAGAGCGCTAGGGCTACGAGTCACAGCGGCTCTCACATGCTCGATGTTGTCTGGTGATTTTGTTGTCTTAATCGGACCTGATGGCTTCTTTTTCACAATAGATTCTGTTGTCCGTAGATTATGAACCCAACTGAGAATCGTGTTCCGTCTTAGAACGGTTCCACTATTGAAACGCACACGAAAAAGTCCCTGCACGGTAATAACAGATCCTGCATTCTGCACAAATGCGTCATACGCAAACATGCGATGTTCAACCGTCCACCGCTCCATAGCTACTGAAACAGCATCGAATCGAATGGCGAGAATAATGGCTTGTAATTCGGCTCCCTACTCCTCTTACCGGCAGAGTACTAGCCATCCCACAAACGTCAGGTTCCCGTCGGGGCACCCTGTTATATACTTTTTCGGGGCGCTCGTGTTTAAAGGCGACGGAGTGAGGTTGGAATAAGAAGCTTTGAAAAGTAACTTTTCCCCCAAAAAAAATGTGCTGTTTTTTCTTCAAACATCGAGAAATTAAGGCAAAAACATCTCTTTTTAATAATAATAATTATTACAGATAAGTAGGTTCGCAAGAAGACTTAGACCGGTTTCGGTAAATAGTTGCTATAGTAATGTAACATAAAGCTGTCAGGGGGCCTGTCAACAAAAAAAAAAAAGTACATATAATATTCAATTGAGTAATTAAAAAAAAAACAGTTTTGTTTTTAGTTTAATAATTATTGAGTTGCTGACATTTGTCTTGTTTGTTTGTATCTATGTTGCTATTTTTCATCTAAAAAGTGAGACATAGGACCCACACCACAAATGTGCCAGATGCTTAAAAAATAGTTTAGTTAAAAAAAATTTCATTTTGGGATTTGTAAAAAAATTTAATTTATCTTATCAAAAACCGGATATTTTATTGATTTAAGAAACAGCTAAATCCGGTTTTAATTCGAACATCCCTCGTACGCTACAGATTTTTTTCGGATACTTACTTAATTTTTCAGTGTTCCATATACGAAGAATACGTTAAGCGACTAACTGATCGTAATTCCTTCTAATTTACATACCGTAATTACCGGATCACTAATAACCTTTTTTATGGTTTTCATCGACATAGTGGTCCCTAATTGATAAATTATGCAAAATAGTTTGCATGAATTTACAAAACTTCATGTATACACTAATAGAATCATTATTTAATAATATTTAATAAACATACAACCTCTGAGGGGATAAATGATTAACTATTTTGATCTAGTTATTTAAAAGTTATAATATTTTTGAAAATTGCATAAATATTTTAAGTATTATTTTTTTTCATATGATATTTTACCAAGGAAATTTGAAGGTTAAAGGAAGAACACAGCAATGGGCTGTTCGATAAAATATTTGAAAAAGAAAAATCTAATTGTTTTAACAAGTTATCTGGACAATCTGTTTGCATGTCCTTAGATGGATGGTCCAATATACATAATGAGCCAATAATCTGTGTCGTTTTGACTGCAGAGAATGGAAACAGTGTTATGTTAGAAAGCATAGATGCATCTCGTCATCCCCATACAGCTGGCCATCTTGCCGAATTGGCTATTAACTCAATAAATAAGTGCAAAAATAAATATAACTGTAAAGTTACCAGTATTGATACGGATAATGCGAGCAACATGGTAGTATGAAGAAAAAATTACCGGAGTCGTCCAATTACCCTATACAGTAGATTCGCGATAATCCGGACCCGCGATAGTCCGGATGTCACGATAATCCGGATTGTATTTATCATTCTGTTATGTACCTTGTAGTCCGGATTTTTGCTCATTCAATTATCCGGATGTGATGGACCACTCCGTATTTTATATGTTTTAGCAGTTTTTGACAAGATTTTACTTGTTACTGTGCCACGTGCAATTTATTGTTACTGTCGATTAGTCACCGCTTTTGTACTATGTTGTGTGCAATATCAAGAAATGGCGCCTTTAAAACGCAATCACAAAACCTTTACTACCCAAAAGGTTATTATTAATGAGCGGAGTTAGTGGTAATAGTGTAGCCCTTAGATATAGTGTGGAAAGCTAAAGAATTATATGCTAGCTTTTACGGAAATAAAAACTTTCATGCAAGTTGGGGCTCGATTGCCAATTTTCGAAACATATGACATCTGGAGACTTAAAACTTGTGGGGAACAGTTATCGAATGATTCAGCTGCTGTCAAACCATTTATAGCTAAATTGGATCACACTATAAAATTACTAGGCTCACAGCCACCACAAATTTATAATGCTGATAAACCTGCATTGTTTTGGAAAATGCTTCCAGATAGCACCCTGGTGGGTTCAAAAAAAAAACTGCTTCTGGAAGAAAAACCAGTAAAGAAAAAATCAAATTTTTTGGCATCTTGTAATTCTGATGGCAGTCACAAACTTAAACTTCTGATGATTGGAAAATCTAAAAACTCCAGAGCATTCAGAAATACAGAGCTCCCCGTAGATTATAAAGCTACAGCAAAAGCTGGGATGACTTCAGCAGTGTTTAAACAGTGGTTTGACTAATGTTTTGTACCCCAAGTAAGAAAATTTTTGAGAAAGAGCAAGATTTTTAAAAGGAGCTATTTTCTATTAATAATGCTTTTAGTCATTGTAGTTAAGAAGAATTAGTTGGCGATGATGGCTGCATTATTGCAATGTTTTTACCACCAAATACAACTGCCTTATTTCAACCAATGGATCAGAATGCCATACGCTTAACGAAACTTTTTTTTATCAAAAAAGCCTTCTAGCTGAAATTCTAACAAACCATGAAAAAGACCTTGTTAAGTGTCTCAAGAGCTTGAACATCAAATTTGCTGTATGCCTTCTCCATAATGCTTAGGAAAAAGTACAAGCGAGTTTCCTAAAAAATTCTGAGATAAGATTTTGCAAACTCAAAGTGACGTAGCGGATGAAGAAGATCCTGATGATTTAATCCCTTAAAGTGATTTAAAGCAAAACCTACAATCATTTGTAGCAGAAGAAATTTATGAGGTTTCCATAATGACAAAAATGAATATGTTGGTGAGGCTGTATATTGGAATGAACTGCTTCAGGCAGACGATTTATTCGGGTCAAATGATGAATCAAACGAAGATGTCCCGGAAATGACATTGGCTTATTAAAAATCGAGATACTATTAAAAATTTAAATTTTGTTTTACAATGGGCCACAGATAATAATCCTACTTTAGCTGACATTATGACTCTGCAAAGATTAAATAAAACCGCCTATCAAAAAGAGCAACGCAACAGTCAACAGGTTAAAATCACTAATTTCTTTTAAGCAGTTCAAATTTAAATGGTCCAAATCAGAAGATCAAACCAAACGCGTAAAAATACGCGAGAGCGACTCGGAGATCGATGATTGACATATGTGTATATTACTTTAATATATACATTATTAATTATGTTTACTTTGTTTTATTTATTTTTTTTTGAGTTAACAATATTTAAAATCAAATTTTAAAATGATTTAATAATTCGGATTTTTCGATAATTCGGATCGGCTTGTTTTTAATTGATCCGGATTATCGCGACACTACTATGGTTATTCGGCACACTTATTTAGTTTGCTCTCCAAAGATTTAGAAGCATCGCGGATAAAAAAAGACATATATTGTACCTATTGTGAAATACTTTCGAAATGCCCATTTGCCAAATGCTTGGTATAAGGAAAAAGGGAGCAAGAAAATGGTCCAACCTCAGGATGTTCGATTAAATACACACATATATATATATATATATATATATATATATATATATATATATATATATATATATATATATATATATATATATATATATATATATATATATATATATATATATATATATATATATATATATATATTAAACCCCTTTAAAACTTTAATTAAATAAACACTACATGGAAAATGTTTGATGGCTCTGGACTATGTATTGATATTTGATATTAAATACGTTTTTATATTTTTTATTTTGATTTTAATTTAAAAAAGAAAAATTATTTGGCTTTTCCAAATAAAGATATTTATAATTATTTTAAAATTCAACATTTTAAGATTATTATGGAGAGCAGTTTTCTTGCAATAATAAAAAAAAAAAAAAAAAAGAATAAAAAGTTTCTTATAACATTGATTTTTTTTTTAAGTATTTATAAAAAATAATTTTTATGAAATTATATAAAAAAAAAAAATTAGAAACGCGTTATAAGATATACCTATATTTATTTCAAATTATAGAGGGTTAAAGAAAAATAAATTATTTGATTATTTTAAATTAAAACAGATGAAACTAAGGTACCTAAGTGTCCTTAACCAGTAACTATTTTTTAAAAAAAAGTCATGTCAGAAGTCCGTCAGTTAATAAAACACAATTTTTTAGTTTCTTATCTTTTTAATAATATAATCAAAAAATTTTATGTGCTACACCCGTCCGTCATAACCAATAAGTTTGAAATAACAAAACAGGGTTTTAAAAACATGGACCATCGCTGGGGGAAATTTCTAAAAAAATAATTAAAAAAATTTGGGCAGGTCCGGAACGCCTGGTTTCCGAAATACGGGAGTTAAAGTTTTATCTTTTTTTCTTTTTTTTTAAAATGACTAAATCCATAACCGATTTTAATGAAACTTGGAATTTGAAAGTGTATTAAAAAAGGCGGTTTTAAGAAAAAAACCAAAAGGGGGATGGGAATGTGCGGTAATTTTTAAATTTTTTGAGAATATGAAGTTTATTAATACAAGCCAGGTACCTTTTGATATTTTGTTTGGGGTTTTGCAATATTTAATTTTATAAAAAATGTGAAAGTACCCATTCGTCGGCAATGAAAAAAGTAATCGTAGAAAACAATGATTATTCAAAACTCTTGTTTTTGTACAATACACAATTGGCTTAAAGCTAAAGAAAATTTTAAATGACCACCATTACGTTGTTACAAGCTTTTTAACCTTCTCCGCAAAAAATATTCTTCCCTTCTGCAAATATTGGATCTTCTCTAATGATGACAAAATTTCTTTTTTTTTCCAATGATTCTTCTCGTGTTTTAATGGTGTTTTATAAACTATTTCTTTTAAATGACCCCACAAATAAAAAAAACTAGTGGATTCGGTCCGAGATCGAGGTGGCCATGGCACCGGACCGAATGGGTACTTTGCACATTTTTATAAAATTAACCATTCTGAAAGTGTGAAAAAAAAAATACCAAAAGGGGAACTTTTTGTTATGTAATAAGCTTCATAATGGTGCATCAAAATTGGCAAAAGTCAGTGGCGCACATTTATTTCTCTTTCATTTTTACAGTTACCCCGTACGCCGCCACTGGCATAAACAGATTTTTACAAAATATGCCTTTTTAATACACTTTCAATTCAATTTCATTAAAAACGTTAGTGGTATTTAAATCATTTGAAAAAAATTGAAAATAAATTAAACTTTCTCCCGTATTTCTGTTTTCCGGTGTGCATAGGACTTTTTTTTTTTTAGTAAAAATTGAGCGATGGTCCATGTTTTTTTTAAACAAACCCCGTATATCTTATTTGAATGTTTTCAATAAGTTTTTTTCTATTTTTATATAATTTTCATAAAAATAATTATTTTATTATATACTTAAAACAAATCAATTTTATAAAAAAAATTAAATTTATTTTTCCTGTTTTTTGTTACTATTATTGGAGGCGAACCCCTTTTAAAAATACAAAAAAGTTAATTTTTTATAAATATCTTTATTTGAGAAAATCCTTTTTCTTTTAATTTTTTAAGTATACGGGCTGTATCGCTCCATTTCGATTTACCCCCATCCCTCATTAACTACATAATACCTCAAAACTTAATTTAAATAATGACCCCCAATTGTAGCACGCAGCAAAAAACGGATCATGTGCTCGTGCTCCTCCCCAAAAAGTCCGGGTGCCCAAGGATTTAGGAATGTTTAATTAGTTCTAGTAATTTAATTAACGAGATGGTGTGTTTTGGTTTCTGACCAAATTTGAATAAATTGATACGGACTGACCGAAAGTCCTCGAAATATTTGGTAAAAAATGGCCTTTTGGACAGGCACTGCATGAAAAAAACTGTCGGCAGTGTCAATTTCCTGTTTACTTAAAGCCACTTTTCAATAGAGAGGGATATGGGTACCTTTTTTAGTGCTAACCGTAATTTAAAAGGCGCTATTTAAATATTTAAACGGATTTTTTGTTTTTTTTAAAATATGGAAGACGTATTACGAAGCTTAATGTCCATACTTTGCCTCTGTTTAAAAAAAAGAAAAAAAAAAGTGATGTTTTGTTCTGTTTCTTGTGCAATTCTGTCCTTTAAAGGAAAAACTTTTTTTAATCATTTTTTCCTGC
Organism: Listronotus oregonensis; assembly: GCA_019359885.1. Lineage (NCBI taxonomy): Eukaryota > Metazoa > Arthropoda > Insecta > Coleoptera > Curculionidae > Listronotus > Listronotus oregonensis. The sequence goes on along the minus strand of JAHBCN010026746.1, from coordinate 568 downwards.
TTGTTGCTCAACTTGTTCTGTCATGTCTTTAATAATTTTTTTTTAAAGAGAAAAACCTTTTTTTACTAAGAAATCCATTTTTTTAACCAAGTTAGTATTGCCATTTTGCATAGGAGCGGATTAAACTGTTGTGCTGTGTTGTACTCAACTTGTTCCATCATGTGTCGTTAAAAAAAATCTGAAAAATTATTAGAAACCTTTCTAAAAAAAAAAAATAGATTTTCATGTCATGTTACGTATCCGTAGATTACAAAAAAAAAACTGATTTTTTTAATTTATTTTTTAACCCTGATCAAGAAAGCACCAAAGTCGAGCCTCGAAAAAGACATTGATCTACTGCAGACAGTTAATCGCTGGATTGGCAAGTCAGGAACAAAAAAATCAATTCGTTTCTTAGAACGAAAAATTTTTTAGTGTAAATTTGTTAGTAAATAATAGTAAATTAGCAATTAGGATATGTCAATAAACGAAACGCAACAGAGTTTTAAAAAATCGGTCCAGTAGTTCCAAAAATTAACTGTCCGCAATGTAAAAAAAGTCATTTCGAGGAAAACTGTTTAAAGTATAG
>JAHBCN010026745.1:0-10429 GCA_019359885.1 Listronotus oregonensis | reverse complement strand
TTTTGTGAAAACTTTACTTTATTAAAAACTTTTTGTCTCGTTTATTTTTTTCGTAAATTCTGTATTTTTCGAGTAAAAAATAGTATATTACAAGAGATGGAATATAAAGGTGGAAAAAGTGCCTAAGAATGCATAAGTATGCAAAAAAAGTTTTTCGCGATTTTTGGACATTTTCAAGGGTTTTTCGAAGAAGTTCAATTAAAAAACAGAATTAATTGTGAATATTTTTTTTATTATAATACAAGATTTTAGTTACATATTGGCTCATTAAGGATCTTTTATGGGCCGTTTTGACTGCATAATTGGATCAAAAAGTGAATAATTTGCACCCGGTTAAAAAAATGTTACCAATTGCTCTAACACGCATAAACAATCGTCAAAATTTTATACTCGGGGGTTTTTGAGGTCGCTTATTACAAATTTGGAGAGAAAATCGGAAAATTGAAAATGGCTGACTGATAATAGGGCGAAATTCAAATTTAAAAGTACCTTTTTTTACTCTTTTTTTACATAAAACGCATTTTAATTTTTAAGGCGTTGGCATTGAATGTTAAAATTAGTGTAAAAGAAAGTTAAAAAAAAAACTATATAATTTTACAATACACTTTTATTATTTTTTTTAATTTCGCGCTATAATTTGATGTTACCACAAAAAAATTTATGAGCAAGGCATAAAGACCCTACACAGTCATCTTTTCTTCGTTAATAATTAAAATATGAAGGGGGAGAGGGAATAATGCAAAAAAAAATAATTATACGTAAAAAAATACGTAAATTCATTTTTTTATTGTTTTATATGCGTTTAATGTGCCAGAAGAGTAAAAAAATGAACTTTTAAATTTGAATTTCGCGCCATTATCAGTCAGTAATTTTGAATTTTCCGATTTTTTCTTCAAATTCGTAATAAGCGACCCATGAATATAAAATTTGGACGATTGTTTATGCGTTTTAGAGAAATTGGTAACATTTTTTTTAAACGGGTGCTAATTATGCACTTTTCGATGCAGTCAAAACGGTCCATAAAAGATCCTAAATGACCCAATATGTAACTTAAATATTGTTTTATACAAAAAAAATACATATTATTCTGTTTTTTACTTAAACTTCTTTGAAAAACCCTTGAAAATCCAAAAATCGCAAAAAATGCACTTTTTTGCATATCTATGCATTTTTAGGCACTTTCCCCACCTTTCGAGTGTCCGGATTATGATTTTTCAATTTTTTATACCTTAAATATATATACTTAGCAATAAAATCTAATGCAGATAAAATTTTTTAAAAACCTCCCATTTTTTATTATTTTTGACAGTCTAGTATAGGATTGCGAGGGTTCTAAGGGGTAAAAAGTTTAAGAACCACCAGTGTAAATTATGTCGAACATGTGGCTATAGATATGAAGAGCATGTGACTCTTAATTATGCCAAGCACATGGCAAATAGATATTTTTTGTCTGCGCTCTACAGTTGTTATATTCAGAACATTTTTAGGGTTTTTTGGTTGCATGATTGATAGCTGTAACATTAAATCATAAGCGTTTTCTTATTTAAATCTTTAAATTGTTTTGATTATTCACTCTCATCTTTTGCATGTGCATGTTTTCGTACCTTTATTAAACACGCAATAATCGCGTGTTTGTTCTGTCGCAATTTCATACAAAGTATAAGTAATGTAGTCCTGTAGCAAAAATATATAGAGCGTTTATAGATATTTACGTTATAAGGCCGGAAAATAAACTTTTACAGTATGAGTAAGATGTACAGGGTTATTTATTTTAAAGTAAACAGGGCTTTATTTTTGAAGTTCCCTGTACTTTTTTAAAAAACGAATATAGCCATTTCGTGTATTTTTTCCGTAGAATTCAATAATCTTATCAGAAAAACATTTAAAACAAAAACAAAAGACTTACAGCGCTAGTGACGAATTTTTTAAATGAAATACCCCGTATATTTTTATGTCAATAGAGAGAGAATTTCACGAGAAATTCGGTTATATAGGGCTTGCTGAGTTTATTTCCTGCGGTTCTGCTGCAATTGTGTAAAAACTGCATGATTCTAGAAGGATAGTTTCACCTGAAAAAACTGGCTGCCACAGGTCACAGGTGCTTATTTGTCAAAGTCGAGAATTTTAAAAATACGTTTATTACTTTTTGGAGTAGTTTTATAATGAGGTTTTCATCAGAAGAACGGCTTCAAATTATAACTCTCTATTATAAATGTGGAGAAAACGCCAGGGAAACTCAATGAACATATGTTGCAAATTTCCACCGAAATATAACAGTAACGATTTTAAAACTGAAAGTCTTATTTGAAGAAACAAAATCGTTACATATTAGAAAAAGCACTACAATGAGAAAAAAACCGGGATCGAGCTATTCTAAATTATTTTACTTTGTATCCCATGAAGTCAATTACTGACGCAGTTAGAGACTTGAGGTATGGCCCTGCAAGAAAAAGAGTAACCTATGCAACGGTTCAGAGAACACTGAAATATTTTAATTATCTTCCATATCACGTTCTTCCAGTGCAGCATTTAACACGTGAACAAAGGAACTTCGCTTTCAAATTTGTTTTAGAATTTTTAATTCATGAACAAGATAACCATCCTACCCTGTTTCAAACGATTCCTTGGACGGATGAAGCTACGTTCACTACATCGGGAATGTTTAACCGACGCAATACACACAGCTGGGCAAGACAAAATTCCAGGAAATTTCAAGAGATTAAATACCAAGGGAGGTCTTCTCTTCATGCCTGGTGTGGTGTGTATAACAATAGAATGAAAACGATATTGAGGACATTTTAGAAGAATTGCCACTCGAAACGTATCGCAAGATAATTTGGCAATAAGATGGAGCGCCGCCCCATGCTGTTCGTCAAGTTGTGCAGTATCTCAATCGCCGATACAATCAGTGGATTATACGTTATGGCACTATTAGATGGCCACCTAATAGTCCAGATATTACAATTTTGGACACTTTTCTATGGGTTCACTTGAAGAATACCAAAATGGAAACACAAACACGGAAGAAATGAAAGAAAAATATGTATATGAAATTAATCGTCTTAACCAAGAACCTAAAATAATATCGGCGAGCTTAGAAAGGCTAAGGAGGGGTTATAGATCATATTTCGAAAATAACGGGGGTCATATAGAACCTTTAGAATTATTAGTAATATTAATATTTTGTTATAAGTGTTCTTATTACCTTCCATATTTTTACCTCGTAGTGTATTTTTAATTTTTTCCGTTTATTGTAATTTTGTTGCTTGGTTTAGAAATAGATATATCATATCATTTTTAGCATATAATATAATTTGAAGCCGTTCTTCTAAAGAAAACCTCATTAAAAAACTACTCCAAAAAGTAATAAACGTATTTTTAAAATTTTTGACCTTGACAAATAAGCACCTGTGACCTGTGGCAGCCAGATTTATTTAGGTGAAACTATCCTTATAGTATCATGCAGTTTTTAGACAATTACAGCAGAACTGCGGGAAATAAACAAGGCAACCGCCATATCACCGAATGCCTCGTGAAAATCTCTATCTATTGATATAAAAATATACGGGGTATTCCATTTAAGAAATACGTCACTCGTGCTGCAACTCTTTTGTTTTTGTTTCAAATATTTTTCTGATTAGATTATTGAATTATAAGAAAAAAAAATACACAAAATGGCTATATTCGTTTTTTAAAAAAGTACAGGGAAGTTCAAAAATAAAGCCCTGTTTACTTTAAAATGAATAACCCTGTATATGGACGAGGCGACGAAAGAGCAGAGTCTGGAATTTCCCAACAAATACTGTAAAGGTTTTTCGGACGAATAATGTAAAATAATTTATTTCATACGGTACGGTCAAAATTTATGTTTTGAAATAATAAAGTATTTTTAACTTGCCTCGTATATCTACAAAATAATTAATTATCTGCTTTGAAAACGGATTTTAAGATTTTTGTTTACTGGTGAAAACATTGTCAGTACCGATATAAAATTTAAATATGACGGAAAGATTGCGTTGATATATCCAGGAAACACAACTGTCCTGTTTTTATTTATGTCAAGGTAAAAAGTAAAGTCAGTTGAAAATTAGTGTTATTTTACAATAATTTTTGGGAAAATTCACGAAATGGAGGAAGATGGTGGAAATCTGATTCCTGATGAAATTTGGCAATAATCTAATGAGGCTACAAGGCAGCTAGTACCAAAAAAATCGGCAAAACGGTATGAGAAAGAATTGTGGACCTTTACCCAATAAAAAAGTCAGAATAAAATAGTGCAAGAAATTATGCACGAATTTAAATGAAACTTTGATAGTTGTCAGCTTTTGACTTATTTACCTTTATGCACGATCGGGCGGTAAATTTAATTTACCGCCCGCACTTCCGGGCAGTAACTTGAATTTACCGCCCTAAGACGGTAAGTAACCAACATAAATAAAGAACTTTGAAAAGCAGCATGACAACTATTATCTAGCATGAGTCCAGCCAACTTTGAGAATGGTATACGGAGGACGACAATTTATTTTTGAAAATAATGTGAAATGAAAGCCACTTTAAAATAATTTATTTTTGAACTGAGAACGTCCGATCGTGCATAAAACGTTATAAGTACTTTGGGCGTTAAGTGTAGTACCACCCTCAAATATTGGAGACCTCCGCTGTCCCGTCGGTCTTCAAACGCTTTCTGGCGGTAAACTACACTTACCGCTCTTAATACTTAAATAATTATTACAGTATTGAGTCCGGTCTCGACTGCCGCTTGGCCAACGTCCCCACGTGTAATTCTAAAAAAGGATTATAGAAGTAATTCCAGACTCAGAAACTACAATACTCTAAATTTCGGGGTGAGTCTCTTCTTGATCCTTAAGGGTTACAATCAGTTCATACGGCTCCGCCACCCGCCCTTTCCGGAAGGTCTGAGGTCAGGCAGGTACTTATGTATCCCGGAGACAAGGAGCCGTTGACACTTTCGAGATTCAGTCCGAGGGGGGTAGCTCGGATCCGAGTGCCAAATCAAAAAAGATTGAACACAAAATAGTGTACAGAACTTGGTCTAATTTTAGATCTCTTTACTTTAAGATTCCAAAAGTTTTGGATAGGAACTTGACCCCTATTTTACATAAGAGTTTTGGGTGGGATAACATGGTAAATTATCGAAAAAAATTCAATACAATTATTCCTTTTACCATAACTACTAAAATTACCATTACAAATATTTCTTGGGCCAGTACTCCTATTTAAATTCAAGTAGAAAGTAACAGACACTAAAAGTGGTTTAGACTGAGAGTGTTATTTATACCAAAACATGAAAAATACGTGATATGTAAAATTTAAAATTTCTTGAATGAGGTTCTGTTAGAAGAACGGACAGTTAAGTGTAGAAAGGAAATCAAATATCAACAGACAAAAAGTTCGCCTGCTAGCTGGCTGGAATTAGCAGGGTGATTTTTGTAATGGAGAATCACGTTGCGGAATATATCCATATCTAGTTCTGACCTGACGAACACACCGTGTATATTATACGAAAGGTTTCGGCGTATTTTCCCCTATCAAAACTTCGTTATTGTTCCACATAAAGGTATGAGATTTAATATGTAAATTCACATAAGTATTCTGATTACTCGTAAAAAATTGTAAAAGTTATTTCAAGTGGTTCCTGAGATGTTTTTTGATAAATGATAACTATAAAAACAGGCTAGAACCTTTATACAGGGTGAGTCTGTAAAGTAAAACCCCCCGTTTATTGCTTTTAATATTCAAATTGGGAAATAAATTTTTTATATAAAAATATTTTGGTTTTTGCTATACTCTATATTTTGCGAACAACGTTATGAATACAGGGTGTATCAAAAAGTTCGTACAAGGACAAAGTTCATTTTTTTAAATGACTCCTTATATTTTTTGTTACATTCTGCATAAAATTCTAGATATTTTTTATTCAGCATATCATATCCCTATATTTAATTGTTAACGAGATATTCGCATTTAAATACAAATTTAGAAGGGAAACATCCGCTTATCTTTTTATGATGTTTTGCGTTTCTATGGTTCAAGCGGTTTTTTGCGGGTGGCATAATAACCATAGTAACTAGCTAAAAATGTTTAAATGACAGTTTTATTAATCTGTAAAAAAAATGTTTAAATCGTTTTTTCTTGTTTAAGGTTGAGCCTATTTCTACTCGTCATGTGATATCTATTTACTTATTAATTATTACTATGTCTGTTTTGTCACTCTACAAAAACCTCTAAAACCATAGAAACGTAAAACAACATTTACAGATGAGCGGATTCTTTTATTCTATTTTCGTAAACAATTAAATTTAGGGATATGATATGTCAGATAAAAAATATTTAGAATTTTATTCAGGAAACAAAAATGTAAAAAAAAAATGGAAAGTCATTTAAAAAAATTAACTTTTTCCTTGTCCGGGCTTTTAATACACCCTGTATACATAACGTTGTTCGCAAAATATAGAGCAGCAAAAACCAAAATATTTTTATATAAAACATTTTTTTCCAATTTGAATATTTAAAGCAATAAACGGGGGGGTCTCACTTCACAGACTTACCCTGTATTTAACATATATTTCGGGGTTATTAGTTGAACCATTGCTTTTTTGCAATAACAAACTTAAAAAAACAAATCCACTAGTTAAAAAGTAAGATTTCCAAAAAAAGTGACAGTATTAAGTAAAAAAGTGTGAATTTAAATTTCTCCCTAAATTACAATATATTGGTATATTGTTGAAAATCCTTTTCAAAGAAAAAATACCAGGTGCCCACGAGATTACTTTCCTCGAAAGAGTTGTTTTTCTAGGAAAACGTCATTTTTATGCATATTTAACAATCTTTCCCGACTTTCGGTCTTACCGGAAATGACTGAAAATTTTGATTTTTAAATAGGACACCCTGTGTATTTTTGGTTTTATGAATTCAAAAATCGCTAACGTCCGAATGCATTATTTTTCTGTTGTTAGTTGTGGTTAGTTCCGGTTAGTACAAAATTAAACTTACAACTGTGTTAAAATTTTACAGCTCTGTCCAACTTTTAGAGGCGCGAAATATATTGTATATTCTTTAAACTATGACGAAAGCAATTGTTTCCACTGCAATGTACCCTATCTAGCTGCTATTTTTTTATCCGAATCAGTACAAAAAGATCTTTTACCTACTTAATAAAAAATTTTCGCCAATATTTCTAATTAAACTTCAATGGCCATTTTATTATATTATAGAGTGCAAGTACTTTATAACTTACAATGGTTTAAAAATCATTAAAAAAAAAAAATTCACATGCTATTTGTGCCCCAAATTGATTTTTTTATTTTTAATATTACACTTAGTAAGCTCAAAAAACTAGCATTTATTTATTTTGGTGCGTTGAGCGCATTATAAAATGTTTTATACTGAAAGATCAAAAAACGTGTAATATGGCAAAAATTCAATAAAAATAGCAAGTTCTAAAGGATTTTTTTTTGTTTCTTGCCATTCTATTTTTTTTAATTCATTGTAGATATAAAAAAAAACTTGGACTTATTATAAATACAGGGTTCCCCATAATAGACTACTCATTTTAATTGCTTCTTCTTCTTCTTTCTGGGAGCCTTCTTTCACTACCGGAGGCAGCGCAGCCTCTTGGACTTTTTGTGCCTAATCTCCCATTGTCTTTTATACCAATCCTCCCATTAGTCTTGTTCCTTCTACAAGTCTGTATAACCCCGAGATTGGATGGTTGATATATTCCTGTGGGCTCATTTTCGGTTGCCCAAGTAATACCTGTGTTTTGTGGTTTAACGCTTCACATTCACACAGTATGTGGTAGGCTGTTTCTATCCCCTTGTCGCACATTCTACAACTTGGGTCCCCATTGTATGAGCCTATCTTGTGTAGGTGCCCTCTTATGTTATCGTGCCCTCTTAGGTTATCGTGCCCTGTTAGCAACCCTACTGTTATGCGAAGTCTTTTCCTACTTTGTCTGAGTAGTTCTTCCTTCGTTCTTTTGGATGGGCCCCTTATGAAGCCCTTTCCATGTCTTATTCTACCGAGGTTCTCCGAGTGTTCCTTGTTTCGGATCCATTCCCTGGTTTGCCCTCGTGCTGTGGTTTTGGCAAGGAAGTTTAAAGGTGTATGGAAGCCCAATGCTATGGCCCATTTCGTTCAAAAAATGTCCAGCCCAGTATGAAAATAACTGTCAGAGGTGGCCCCGCCGATTCTGCGCAATAACAAAATTTCACGAAATAATTTAATGTGTTGCCTACTTACACACTGATAAATCAGTGTGAAGTTAGTAACACATTATAATTTTAGAGCCGGAGTACCGTTTTTGGATTGATCAAAACCTTCTCATGTTAGTGATTAGTGTTTATTAAATTGTGACTATAATTTTGTGTTTATTGTTTGTTACTTATAATATCGTAACAAAATGACTAGAGGTTGTATGGTTTTGTCTTGCAAATTCAAGGGTAACATACCCGTCTTTTTAACTTTAGGTAAGTTTTTTTTATATTTAAATTAGGTGCTTCTTATAAGACGTAACGTTAGGTAACCGAATAAATAATAATATATCAATTATGAATAATAGAAATGAAAATTTCATAGGAAATATTAGTGAGAAAAGTAAGGCAATCTTAACTATCTTTTAGATGATTTCCACAATGTTTGTGTATTTCTGTGGATTATTAAAAAGAAATAAGGTTTACATTTAGGTACTTTTATTTCATTTAATAATTTAGTACACTCTTTTAAAGGATCAAAATTATTGATTACTGGGCAGACCAGGCAAATTTTAATATATACAGGTCCCTCTAATTGAATAAAGGAGGTACAATTTTGGTACGGTTTTTGGGGCCTGATTACAAATCTAAAAAAAAAATTTGGCAATGTTTCGTTTTCGAGATATTCATCATCAAAATTGAAAATCAAACTAACCTTATTTACACTATTCCTCCTTCTTTTTGCACAAAAGTCTTGATTTTTACACTAAATTGGCACACAATGTTTCACAAACACCTTTTAAAAACTTGTTTTTATGTTTATTTTACACCTTTTTTACACTTTTATTTTTTAAGCAAATATGGCTGCTGCCCTTGAACTTAAAGTTCGCAATTTAATGGACAAAGAGGTAAAATAAATAAAAATACAAGGTTTTAAAAGGTGTTTATAAAATATCGTGTGCCACTTTAGTGTAAAAATCAAATTGTGTACAAAAGAAGGGAGAATATAGTGAAAATGAGGTTAGTTTAATTTTCAACTTGATGATGAAGATCTCGAAACAAACGTTCCGAAATATTTTTAGATTTGTAATCACGCCAAAACCCTGTTAACCAAATTTGATCAAAATCGGAGAGGAGACAACTTTCGAGACAATACCATTTGTTTAAAAATAAATTCGATATTTTCTTAATCTTGCATTATCAACTTCTTAAGCTCGATATACTGTACACACATAATATTTAACGGATACTGTTACAATGGATACTCAGGTACCAAAGGTTACTAAACATTTTTAACCACTGTTATTCTGTCTCATGAATGTTTGTTATTAGTGAAAAGTATATGTCTAAAAAGCAGTTATAAAAATTTTCACTTTTTAATGTACAACCAGAATCTTAGGATTAGATTAAACTCATTTACACTATCTTGCCCTTCTTTTATCACAAAATTGGTGATAAGTACATAATACTATCATACAATGTTTGAAATTTATTTTAAAAAATCGTGTTTTTATTTATTTACAAAGATTTTTGGTAAAAATACAAAACTTCCAAAAATATCGACCATTTAAATAGAAGGCAGTAAAGTGGCGCCATCTATTCTTTCCATATTATATCAGATGATATAAAATCTAATATTACACAATAATTTTAAATATTCTATAGTAGTATCCTTTAATAATCAACAATTTTGTGCAAAAAATAAAAAAAAGTGAATGTTGGAATCTGACATTTGATGATGTCAATTTTATAGATAGTAACAAAGAATTATAGAAATCCGGCCCTGACCTACTATTCATTGCGCAAATTCCGCGGGGCCAACCCCCCTATTCCCGCTGCCCTGCACGCCTGGACAATTTTGTTCTACAGTATTGGGCTTCCATACACCTTTAAACTTCCTTGGGTTTTGGTCACTCCAAGGGCAGGTTCTCACCAAAGTATGGTGTGGATGATCCATGTCCTGCTAGCTCATCCGCTTTTTCGTTGCCTTCTATTCCCGAATGTCCTGGTACCCACAGGAGAGTTACCCTGTTCCGTTCTCCCCCGGACCTCCAGTTCTTTTGGCATTCCCATGTCAGCTTGGACTCACCTTGGGGGTTTTCTAGTGCCCCTAGTGACGCCTGGCTGTCTGTTATTTTGAATCCGCTTGTTTTTAAACCCTCTGTTATTTTCTTTTGACAGTGCAGTAAAGCATATATTTCTGTTTGAAATACAGT
>JAHBCN010026744.1:0-10411 GCA_019359885.1 Listronotus oregonensis | reverse complement strand
CCTGTTTTCCCCAGCCATCCGTTTTTTTTCGTTGCCTTTTTTTCCCGAAGGGCCGGGTACCCCAAAAGATTTCCCCTTTTTGCTTCTACAAAAAGGTTAATTGGGGGTTTTTTCCCTGGCTGGGCACAATTTTTAATTAAGGGCCCAATCTTTAACCCGCATAAAAAAAAAATATTTTGAGGGGCCACTCTGCGGGCCCAAGCGGGCAAAATTAAAAATAAGGAAAAAAAACATGGGTTTTAAATTAAAAAAAAAACGTGATTTATTTTCCATCAATAAAGCAATCAATACCATTGTATTTAAATTTTACCCCCCAAATCTGTTAAATAAAAGGACTACAATAACTCACTATATATTATAGCATTACAACCTGTTTAATACCGCTAATAAATCTAAGCTAAGAATTTTATCGTCAAAAAAATTTTTAGTATTCAAATAAACAAATCGTTGTCGCGCGTCCATAAAGCGTGTTGTAAATTTGACCCCCAAAAAAAATGACCCCACGCTGGTTTGGTTGAAATTACTTCCAAACGCCCCCAAGGGTTTTCTAATCCACGGCAATTTTAAAGAAAAAGGAAAAAATTAGAGAATAAATTTTTTTGTAATATATGAAAAAAAAAAAACCCTCACTACCGTCATTTTCGAAAACTTCCCAAAACGATTTAAGGCACTTTTTTGAGTGGAATCCAGGGACTACTCGGGATTTTTAAAAAAATTATTTCTAGTTTCTTTTGAAAATATATAAAGCTTATTTTTTTAAATATAAATCATAGTTGGCCATGATCTCAAAAAATTGTTATTTTTTGCTCTTTCCAATGATATATTATTATTCATACTTATTTTGAAATTAAGAGATATTTCAGTTTTTTAATTTTTGCTATAGTAGGCCATGGAAAAAATCGGCACTTGTCAAAGTCAGGTAAATTTTTATCATTTCTATCAGTAACTGATTGGAACTCTGTTTTATTTGAAAAATTGCAAAAGGGATAAAATTTTTACGAGAAAGTTGACATTTTAAAAGTGCTATTTCCTGTCTGGTGAAAACCCCAGGCCGCAAGTCCAGCACCCCCCCAAAAGCCGGGGCATTGCTGCTTGCAATTTTAATATTTTTGTGACTGGGGTAAGTAATATTAATAAAAAAAGTGCTTGTTGGTCAGTTGGCTGTTTTTTCCCGTTTAGGGGCAGAAAAATACCTCATTCCATCGCATTTTTTGGGAGGTCACCCTAAAAGTCTCTATACGAAGCAGATCCAAAGTTAAGCTTAGGATCCACGAATTTTCCACAGATCTTATTGATAAAATATTAACTGAAGAGAATTTGGGAAACCATAAAAGCAGATGTTAATTATTGTGATAGAGTCGCCATATTGTCAAACAATGTTAATGATCAAACGTCAAAACGTCAATTCCCAAAACAGAGGACGATATTTAGGAAGCAACTTTTTAAATCAGGAAAGTGCAGAACAGGTTGTGGGAAAATTAGCAAATTAAAAGGGGTTTCGGAAGAAAAGCAAGAAGAGATATCCATAATAATACATGAATATCCGGAGAGGCGAACACAGAAAACAATACCAAAAAACCCCTTTTTTCGAGTTTTGTTTGGGGCAAAGGGGGGTTTTTAATTTTTGTGTCAGAAAAAAAAAATATTGATTTACTAGAAAAAAAAATTACGAGGGGCTAAAGGGTGCAGAAATAATTTACAAAGAAAGCAAAACTATTATTAACGACATAGACATAGGTAAATATGTCACTTTGTTGTTCCAAAATTTGATAGAGAACCCCTTAGATAGAAAAATTTGGAAGGTATTATATTTATTAAAAAAAATGGCGTCTATCGTATAGGTAAAAAAACGAATGTTTTAAAAAAAAGGTTTACCAGGGTGACCTAACGCCCATTTCAAATTAGTTTTAAAGAAAGAAATTTTCCCCTTTTTAAAAGAAGCCTGTACCGACAGTCGATGTTTCAAAAAGTCAATGTCAGCCATAAAAAAGGCAATATAATACAAATCGATGTGCTTTTTTTAAGTCTAAAAAACTATGAACAGCAGGGTATTCTACGATCCTTGTCAAAAAAATAATTTAAAATTTTTTTTAAAAAAAAAAATTCTAATAAATAAACTGGCCTTTTTTCCCTTTTTGAAGAATTTATTTCCATTTCCATTTGCCTAAAGTGTGCTTAAGGGCAAATTAAATCTATTTGATAGTAAAAAACATTTGTTAGTAAAAGCCCTTTTTGAAAAAACCATTTGCCCTGCGATAAATTTTATAAAATTTAAATAAATTTTAATATATATATATATATATATATATATATATATTATATATAATATATATATATATATATATATATATATATAAAAAAAATATATATATTTTATATATATATATATATATATATATATATATATATATATATATATATATATATATATATATATATATATATATATACGGTGTCCCACGCAGTTCTTGCCATAGGGGAAAAATTTTTTTACTGACAGTCGAAAAAAAATCATTTTGATGTAAAAAAGTTCTGCTTTTTTAAAAAACTAAAAACCCCTAAGCAAAAATTTTAAAAAAATACCAGCAGTATACAGAGTAGCGAAAAAAACGTAAAATTTATCAAGACTAAATACCCTTATTTTGCAATATTCAAAGAAAAGTTATTTAAAGGAATTATATAAAATTTAAATTTTTTTATATCTAATTACGAAATCACAGCCACCTACGAAAAATATTTTTTTTGTATTTCAGTAAATCAGAACGGAATAAAAAGTAAAAGCTTTAATATAAAACAAATTAATGTATCACTTATAAAAAAAGAAAATTAGTATAATTCAAATTTTAATATAGCCACCTTCTTTTTCCATGCATTTTTCTGTTAACTTGGGAATTTTGAAACAATTTTTTCTCAAAACAACTTGGGGATTTCTCGAGCACACTGGGTTATTACCCTTTTCTAAGCTATCGATATTTTGAAATGGTCGGTGAGAATACACTTTTCCTTTAAATACCCCCAAAAGGAAGTAATCCAGGGGGTTCAGGTCGGGTGACCTCGCCGGCCGAATTTCTGAAAATCTTCCTATCCAACGCCCCGGAACATTTCGAAGAAACTCGTTAACAGCTCGAGAACTATGGCATGGCGCACCATCATGCTGATACCACAAAGTATTTCTAATGTCACGTGGAAGGCCATTAATAAAGCCAAAACGTTTTCCCCAAAAAATGAAGGTAAACATCCGACGTTAAACCCCGGAAGAAAAATGGGCCTATCAGTTGATTATCTAAAATTCCGCACCACACATTTGTCTTAAAAGAAAACTGATCCCGACACTGGATAACAAACCCGGGTTACTGTACTCCACCATCGATAGTTCTGGGAGCTAACAACTCCTTTGACGTAAAACATGTTTCGTCAGAAAAAATATTTTTCTATAAAGATACGGGTCGTCTTCATGCATACCTTGATACCAAGCTGAAAAATCAAACCGAAAATCAAAGTCTCCAGGATAATGTTGGACAAAGATGGGTTTATAGGGATGAAAATGATTTGTTTTAAAGAACTCTTCCAGCAGTAGATTTACGGACTGAGCGTCTTTCATTTCCAGGAAGTACTTTTTCCATATTTCTCAAGGAAATCTTGGGATTTTCAACAACGGCTTGGGTAATTTGCAAGTCAAAATCTTCATCATCTTCGACCTGAACTTGATTTTTTATATTGAATCTGTTTTCTACACTTCCACACCTTTAAATTATGCCATTATGTGTCCAACAGTTTGATGAGATAAAATATTTCAGGATGCCTTTCATTGAAAATCTCAGCGGCTTCTCTAAAATTTTTTTAGTTGTCACCCACAATTAAAACAATTTCAATCTTCTGTTCCGTGGTTATTTTGGAGGCATAATAAATCAAAATGATAAATGGATAAACTGAATTTATAACTGTACTTCTGAGTAAAATAATGTCAGTGTTTATATCAGTTATAATTGGCATAGTTACCTTCAGGTCCGATAATTACCTTTGTTAATTTTTGACAAAATTTTTTAATGTAAAATAAAAAATACCCTTTTTTTCGTAGGTGGCTGTGATTTCGTAATTAGATATAAAAAATTTAAATTTTAAATAATTCCTTTAAATAATTTTTCTTTAAATGTTGCAAAATAAGGGTAATTTATTCTTGGGTAAATTTTATGTTTTTGTCGCTACTCTGTATACTGCTGGTATTTTTAGTTTTTAAATAAGCAGAACTTTTCTACAGCAAAAAGATTTTGTTTCGACTGTCATAAAAAATTTTTCCCATATGGCAAAACTGCGTGGGACACGTTATATATATATATATATATATATATATATATATATATATATATATATATATATATATATATATATATATATATATATATATATATATATATATATATATATATATATATATATATATATATATATTTATATATATATAAAAATATATAATAATATATATATATATATATATATATATATATATATATATATATATATTTTTATATATATATATATATTTATATATATATATATATATATATATATATATATATATATATAACAATTTTACTGTTTTCATGGCTTTCTTGATACTAATATGAAACTTTTTTTATATTTATTAATAATTTAACCTAAAATATTCAAAAAAAAGGTTCATCCAAATATATCAATGTATGTATATTTGAAATCAGAAAAAAAAATCTTTCGTTGTAGCGCATAATATACAAGGTGTTTTATTTAAAAAAATTGAAGTTGCCTATATTTTTTTATTTTTTTTTTGCGATATTTTTTTACTGATAATTTCAAAAGATAATATAAAAAAATCCCACAATTTTTTTAATAAACATTTTTTTTTGTCTTAAAAAATAAAGGCCTCAGAAGCCACGTAAATATAATCAAAGACCCTTACAAAAAAAATATATTGGACTCAAAAAACAAATAACAATCGTTATTTTCCTGATTAAAATCATTTATTTCATTAAAAGTTTAAACTTTCTTTAAACCAAAAATTTGACAAAAAATTACAGTTCAACATGATTAAAATATTCGGTATGAGTGTCTGTTTAAAAATAAATGAAATTGCCAAGATAATTATCATTAACATCGCCAGAAAATAAACAAGCTTTTTTGTTGTCCCCCTTTAAAATTTTTTACAAACGATAATGTTACAGGCCAATATGTTCAACCTCTTTTTTTTACGCTCCCCCAAAATTTGTTTTCTGTCCCATAAAATGGACGGGGAAATGTTAGGGAAACCCTTTTTTATATTTTTTTTCATGCTCATTTGCAATTTTAAATTTTTGGGTTTTTATTTTTTTTTTTTTAAACACGTGGAAAAGGGGCCCACACAAGACACGTTTAATAAAGATGAAGTTTAAAAATTTTAAAAGTTTTGCGAGAGATCTTGTTATATAATGTGCATTAAAGCATGGGGTTTTAAAAATTTTTTTTAAAAAAAGTTTTCCCATAAAAGTTAAGAAAAAAAATTTAATAGTGTTGGCTTCAATTTATCTGTATCTCCGGGATGGGGGGAAAGGGGGTCAAACGGTTTAAAAATTTTTTTTTTGAAAAAATTAATTTTTATAAAAATTTTTAGGAGAAAAAGTTGTCGATGAAAAAATTTAAAAAATTATATAGGGGGTAAGAAGTTAAAAATTAATTTTTTTCAAGAATAAAGTATCGTTATTTCAAAGTTTTAAAAAAAATGCTACTTAAGAAAATTGTTTGAAATTATCATTTGCTTTGCATTTCAAAAAAAGTTTCGTAGGTCCCCCTTTTAATTTTTTTTTTCCCTTTTAAATATCCCTTTTTTGAAAGATGTATCAACTTTTGGATATTTTATTGAACAAAAAAGCAAAGAATACATTTAATCCAATGTTATGGTAAAGAAGTTTTTCATACCGATACTAAGGAAAAATTTTTTAAAGGGGGGCCCCAATGTACCAAATGGGCGGTCTGCAAGCTAGAAAAAAAAAATTCGGAAACGGGATCTGTACTGAATTAAAAAAAGTAAAAAATCCTATAATAAAGTTGATGCAGCGACTCTACTTATATTGCAGTCTTTTAAAAAAAAAACCCCTTATTATCCTTGGGAAAAAATTACACAACTAAAGGGGCCCCAAAAAAGTACCATTCAAAAATTTTATAGTAAAATAAGATACGCTCCTACAAACTGCAATTTAACCAAACATTGAAGGGCGATGATGGAAAAAGGGGGATTTCTGTTTGTGGGTGGGAAAAAGATTTTAGGTGTTTTTTGGGTAATAGATAATGGGTATTATATAAACTAATGATGTTTTTAGATGAGCCACGTTTTCGACGAATGGTATTAATGCAACATGTTTGCTATTGGAATAATGTTAATCCTTTCTTTACAATAGCAACCCAGCTCAGTATTTTAAATAAGTGAATGTTTGGTGCAAATTTCGTACTAGGTATAATAGGACCGTATTTTTTAAAATACCTGTAACAAAATTTCTTATTTAAACATGTTAAATACTTTTGCTGATCATTTATTATCAAGGTAACTTTTCCCCAGAAGATGGCTTGTTTTAAAATTTAGACAAAAAATAACGGGGAAAGGTCAGTTTTAGGCCCCCCCAAAAAAACGCCGACCTCACGTTAGCGGAAAATTTTTTTTTGGGGACGCCTAAAACGTTAGTTTATGCTATCCCCCAAATCAGGGGGACTTTTAGAAAAAGAATTATACAAGCAAAGAAGCAATACCCTAGAAGAAGTGAGACGCATGTATGGCTATTTTTAGAGCCCAATTGGAAAAATTTTTTTTATGGTACCTAGAGCAGTATATGAATAATTCAAAAAATAATAATTTTGTTAGGTTAACTATTTGATTTTAAAAAATTTTTTAAAAGCCCTTTAAAAAATTTTTTAAAACATGATGGGTTTTTTTTCCTTTTTTTGTAAAAAGAGTAAAATATCCAAAGTTGATACTGAGGTTCTGGTTTGATTGACACGTCAAATGTATTTGTTAAGTACCTATTTAATGGTGATATTTAAAGGTATACAAATCAAATGTATACTTTAAAAACTTTTCAGTGAAATGCAAATTTAAACCGAAAAAAATTTTTACTATCTAAACCTAAAAAAAACCAATTCTTAAAGATATGATAATTTAAAATTTTTTTAAATAATTTTAAAAAAAAACCCTTTAAATAAGGGTACTTTTTTTTGTAAAAAAAAATAATTAGCTTTTTGGGAACCCTGCAAAAATTTTAAATTTTTTAAACGACAATCGTATTCTTTTTGGGGAAACAAAATTTTATAAAAATACTTTCCTTAAAAAAAAAAATTTTTGGTCCATTTGTCCTCTTGTCACCCCATCGCCGGACACCCCATATTATAAATATAATTTTTTTTTTAGACTGAAAAAACCAGTCATTGCGTCAAACCTGTAAAAATAAACCCCAATTTTATAAGAAGATTTTTTTGTATTAATTGTATAGTTTAAAAATCAATATTAAACTCAATCCACATCTATTCTTTACGGGTTTTCCCAAAATAAATCATTTAAAAAATATAAAAAAGGACTTGAGAATAGTCACCCAAAAAAAAATAAATAATAATAAAATTTTACAAAAAGGGGCCCCCAAAATTTGAATAAAATTTTAAAAAATACCGCACAAAAATTTTTAAACCCCGAGGGAAAAATTTATTGCTGGTCAAAGGTTATATAGTTCATGAGAGCGTAGCATCTGGATCAAACCTCGAGACAGCAATGAAGTTTTTGGGGTTTTTATCGATTTGATTTTTAAACCCTAATTTTTAAAGGATAAATTTAAAAATGGTATTGTAGAAAACCCTTTAATATTTTGTCAAAGAACTTTGATAGTGTAATTTTGGCTACGGTTTTTTCGACGTCCCCCGAATTTTACGGGAAAAAGGGGGCCGATGTGGCCTGAAAAGACTGGGGGAAAACGTACGGTTCTGAAAGCACATGGAGTCATCTTTGAAAAACAAAAAAGACTCCCCCATGTTTCCCCCTTTTCCAAAAAAGTCAGTTGTCCGTACATCACATAAAATACTTCGCAAAAGTTTTTGTTTTAAATTAAACAACTTCAACGGATGCTCAAATTTAAAAGGTTGAAAATATAAAAAAATTTTATACAAACTTGGGAAAAGCTCTTTATGGAGGCGGCCCCTGAAAAAAATTTTGGTGATCGATAACTTTTAACTTTTTGGGGGAAAAATTTTGGGCCCTATTACAAAGTTAAAGTAATAATTTTTTTTTATGAAATATAAGTTTTATTTAAAGGGGAGGTTTTTTGGGGTGTGATCGCGAATCAAAGAAAAATTTTTTTTGAGAACGTTTCGTTCTCGGGGTATTTATCATCAGTTCAATTAAACCTTTTCCGATTTTTTAAAATCAGTGACCCAAAAAACTGGATGCAAAAACAATAAAAAAAGGGAAGGTGTAACTAAAAAAAAATTCCCTAAATTAATAAAAACACACCCTAAAAAGAATTTTTTTTTAATTTTTTTTGGGGAAAAACAAATCTCTTTAAAATTTTAATTTGGCCCCCCCCAACACTTTTTTTTCCCGTTTTTAACCCAGAAGTAAAAAAATTGGTATAAATGGGCTTGATTCGATTAAAATTTCTGTTTTGCAATTTTTTAAATTTAACCCCTTGTGGGATTTAAATGGGGATAAAATTTTATAAGAAAATTGTAAATTTTTTTAAGTTGAAACCCCGGGGAGTTGGTAATTGGGTTTTTTAATTACCCAGAGAAATAGGGAAGTTAGTAAAAAGTTTTTGGGCAACCTCCCTTTCCCCCCAAAAAGGGGAGAATGGGGGTTTAAAATTTTTATGGAACTTTCATTTCTGGATTTAAAGGATGAAAATTGGTATATGGGCATAGGTTCATTAAAAATAATATGTTTGAACATTTTTGGACTTTATCCCTTGGGGAGTTAAAAAGGAATAAAAAATTTTCAAAAAAAACGTCTTTTTTTGAAATTTTGGGGGATAGTAATTAACATCTATTAGGTTTTTTTGGGGAAACTCCTCCCCAAAGAGGTAGAATGGGGGTAAAAGTTTGATGGCACTTTGTCATTTCTGGGCCCGAAGTGTAAAATTAAAAAAAGCTATTGATTATGAATAAAAATAATATGTTTAAATTTTTTTATTAATTATGCTTCTGATTAATTAGAAAAATAAATGGTATACCTTTTTTACCTTTGTTCCCTTTTAAATTGTTAAAAGCGGATGTGTTTCAAAGAAACTTGGGGACAAAAGAAATGGGGTTTAAAAAAATTTCCATTTACATTGGGGAAACAAAGGGGGGGAAAATGGAATAAGGATAAAAAAAAATAAACTTATCACTATTTTTTAAAATTTTGCCCAAAAAAAAAAAAAAAAAAGCCAAAAAGCTAGTAAAATAAAAATACCCAAATGCTTACTTTTTTCGATTTTTATTTTTAAGTTTTAAATTTTTTAAATTTTTTTATGGCCCCAAAACGGGGAAAAAAAATTATTTGCGTTATTTTTAAAAAAAACTAGAATTTCAAATTAAAATTTTATCTTTAAAATACGTGATTTATTAAAAAAACTTGCAATTTTTATTATACAACGTTTTAACAAAAACCCCGTCAAAAGGACCGCAATATAAAAAAAATCTTTTTTTGGATAGTTTGAAAGTTTGCTCTATAAACCTTTTGATTTCTGTTTACGGTGATTTTTTGTGTTTATACTTTTATAAAAACTTCCTATTTAAAAAAGCATACAAATTAGTAATCTGATTTTGGTCATGGATGCGGTTTAATTTAGGAAGGCAATTTCGTCATATCTCGCCATTTACATCTTCTTTGTTACCGAAAATGTTTTCAAGTAAACGTAAATTTACAAAAAAATTCAACCTGTTTTAAATTTACAAAAAACTAGCCTAGAATAGAATTACCATGATTGTTTATTATTACGTAGTTTGTTATGCAATTATTTGATGGTTTCTGTTTACGGTTGATCGACGAAATTCTTCGGTGTGGTCTTTACGAGACTGATCTTTATCATAGTGATGATTTATTGTTTTATTTTAATGCTTTTTTAAGCTTGAAACTTTAACTTTACAAATAAAGGGGTTTTTTCAAAGAATTTCTACAACAAGTTTCTTTTTAAAAATCAGGAGATAGTACTGCGCCCCAACCTGAAAAATATATATATATATATATATATATATATATATATATATATATATATATATATATATATATATATATATTATATATATATATATATATATATATATATATATATATATATATATATATATATATATATATATATATATATATAATATATATATATATATATATATATATATATATATATATATATATATATATATATATATATATATATATATATATATATAT